>NDGM010942355.1:0-21548 GCA_002564305.1 Octomys mimax | reverse complement strand
GCTGGGGAGGCTGAAAACAGGAGGATCACTATGAGTCTGAGCTGCATAGTGAGACCCTGTACCCAATACATAAAATTTAAAATGACACTGGAAAATTTGCATTAAAATAATGAAAATAATGATAATAATAATGATAATAGAGAAAAGGCGAGGAGAGAGGTGCAGTATTCTGAATCAATTAGTCAATCAGCATTTACAAAAAATTATGGCAAGGTTTGGGGATTTAGCTCAGCGGTAGAATGCTCGCCTAGGAAGCAGGAAGCCCTGGGTTCAGTCTTCAGCACCAAAAACAAAAAATAAACCTCCATAAAAAAGTTCAACCAAAAAAATACAGTAAAATCAAAAACTTACAGCAGAAGCTTTATACACAGAAGCACATAAGCTCAGTACCGTTCACAACATCAGTTGTTTCTAACGTGTAAGCATAAACATTTAACTGCAAAACTTTTTAATTTCAGGATTTTAAATCATGAAATAAAATTCTAAATACAATTCAAATTCAATAAGAAATTTGTAAGTTAAAACATCGCTGCCCACCTGTTGGATTCCATTCATCACAGCTTTAAAAATCCCCTAAATGACTGTCCCTGGAGTCCCTTCTCTTCTCAACTTTGCCATTTTGTGTTAGACAAGTAACCCCGTGAGACCTGATAATGTTTTTCTATCATGATCATTCATCCAGTTATCGGGCAACTTTGTTATCTGTAAGGTGAGCTTATTTCAAAACTGGTAAAACCATCTGACTTTAAGGTATTCCACAGGAGGTTGTTCCATGGCATAGGGCTTGTGTTAATTAGCACATTTTTGCCAAAAGATCATTGTTGGTCCAGCCAAATAGCTCAGCAGATTAAAGCGGTGGCAAGCAGGCACAGTGGCTGGGGTTTTGATCCCCAGGCCTGCAGTGCTGGGCCCACCCCAGGGGTGCGCTGAGACGGCAATTGAGACTGGGCCTGGTGGCACACAGCTGTAATCCCAGCTCTTGGGAGGCTGTAAACAGGAGCATCACTCTGAGTCCGATCTGGTAGTGAGATCCTGAACACCCTGTAGACCCTCCCCCCCACAAAAAATTGTCAATTCCATTCAAAATAGCTGAAGCATAACATAACATAGGTCACACAGCATATTTTGAAAATGAGAAATTTCAGGATTGGTTTGTTCGCAACTTAACCCCAGCACGTGAGCAGCATTTTTCTGTACTGACCATGTCTCTCACTGTAGCCCTTTTGCCTCGTGACTGCAAGATTGCTGCTGCAAAATCTGGCCATCACTGCTCTGTGTCAACACGTTCAAAACCACAAAAGAGACCTCTGAATTCCTTATAGTTTGTTAAAGAATCAGACTTTTTTTTTTTTTTCAGAAGCTCCCACAGAAGAGTCACCCTCCAATGTCATGGACCAGAGTGGAGTGACATGCTTCTTCTTAAACCAATTCCTAGCAAGTAAAGTTAGATTGATGTGTGAGGCCTGGGAATCAGGCTGAGGTCAGGGGTGGCCATGGCCCTGCTGAAGGATCTGCAGGACAGGAAAGATGGCGGTGACGGTGGGAAACCACTACTGTCTGTCACAGAGGCCCCAAAAGTTACCTCTTTGTGGCCCAGCCATCTGCCCTTCCCTGGCTGGGTGAGAATGGAAGCAAGTGACAAAAACAACAGTGAAGACAGTGAAAAGATAGGTTGTATGTCTGCATTGCCAAAACATGCTGATAAAGTGGATCCAGTCGATCTGAGTATGTTGTAGAGCTCAATGCTAAATAGCTATGGAGCAGCTATAAAGGACTTAGCTTGGAGGTTCTTATACGGATGAGAACAGTCTAGTCTTTGGTTGTGGTGGGCGGGTAGTGGGCCAGTGACGGCTTTGCTGTCACTGCTGATCAGTGTTCTGTGCATCAGAGTGTGGACTCCATCCTCAGAAAAAGAGAAAGCATGCACTTCCATTCTAATTCATTCTAATTCTAGTAGTTTTAAGAGCTACACTGAGTACTGACACCCATTCCTGGGCTCAAAGTTAGGGACTTAGGAAAGATAGTAAAGATGGCCCTGATCAACAAGTACGGAGGGGGCACAAGGTTTTGTGTTGGTAAACAAGTCAAATAGCAAGTTCAGGAAATCTGATTAAGAGTATTTGTTAGCTATGTGACATTATTTGATTCTGTTTTACGGCTTGAATTTTACTACTATGAAATGGAGCTAGTGGGTTTACTTCAAGAACAAAATAAATAATGCTCAAGATTCTTATAAATTAAAAATGTAAATGATTCTTATAAATTATACAGTATGGCACTTTATGAACTTTGGACCTAAAATCTAATTGCCAATAAATCCAAATAGCCTGATGGCTCTTACTTCCCAGCAGAATTTGTTTCTGAATTCGAAATAACACACTCCAGGGGACATGCTTGAGAGTCCTTTCAAAATTCAAGCAGAAATTTCCTTTCTCTATAAGAAAACACAGCTCCCAAACTCACGCCTGAACTGAGTTCTGCATCCTTAGTTGATACCTGGTTGCAAAGAGACACCATCTCTAAACCCACCGACGTCAGTCCCGGGAGGTGGGAGGTAGTCAGAACAACCCAAGGTGTGGGAGCTGGAGGAAGGCGGGATGGCCTTCTAGGAACCCCCTCCCTGCCTCCGTGCCTTCCTCAGTCATCCCTCGGTTTCCAGTCCTGCACCGCTGGTCCCACAGATGGATCCATTCAAAGCCCCTCATGACCTGTGAGGCACATAGGCAACTCCAGCCCCCTCACGAACACCCAGCCCCCACTCCTCACCTCCTACTCTGTGCTTTGCCTTCCCGTCCCTTTCCTTTTCTAGTATCTTCCAGCACAGTCAGGTAGCCAATTTGGGCAATGAGGAGACTTCACTGAGGGACAGTTGGATTAGGTTTGGCCCTGAAGACCATTAGAATGGTCAATATACACTGATAGTAAAAAACAAAAAGTTATTATCTGGGAGATAAAAAGAAAAGGACAGAATCAAAAAGGAAAGAAAAGCCAGGTGTGGTTGTGCACACCTGTAATCCCAGCCCTCAGAAGGAAGAGGATCACTGTGAGTTCAAGGCCAGCTTAGGCTGCACAATGAGGTAAAAGCCAGCCTGAGCTACATAGTGAGACCGTGTATCAAAAAATCCATTGAAAAAAGAAAGAAAATCTCCTTAGACATGGCAAAGGCATAATGCTGCCGCCAGTATGGTTATTCCTTGAGCCCCTATTTCTCTGAGATGCTCTGAGCCTGTGCTGCCTACTGGACATCCACGTCATTTCTATCTGTCAGCTCCTTAAAGCCTCGGGTGCTCAGAGGTGAAGCTTTGGTCGGTCATGGAGTTAGAAGGGCAGTTCAGGGGGTTTGCTGTTAGGCGATGGGGTCTGGTCGAAGGAGTTGGGCCACTGGGGGAGACCTGGAAGGACCACCTCCTCCTCCCCTCTGCTGCCCGCCTGCCAAAAGGGAGCAGATTTCTTCCACTCTGCCTCTGCCATACCACCCTGCCTTGGAGCCAGTGGGGCATGGACCACAGCCAGTGAGATGAAATAACATCGCCTATTTCAATTTCAGTTTGTGGATGTGCGGGGTAGGGATGTAGCTCAGCTGTACAGTACTGGCCTGGAAAGTGCAAGATCTTAGGTTTGATTCCCAGCATGGTGTTGAGTATTGCATCTCAGTGGGGACACAGTGACTAAGACAGCAACAGTCATCACCTTGTGGCTCAGCACCCACCACCAGGAAGGCCAGCTTGTCAGCACGCACCATGTTGCTGAGCTGTAGGCTCGGTACATGCCCCTGTGACTGGAGCGTGCAGGCTGCAGGGATGGGAAGCAGAGGAGGGCCCTGTTTCCTCTCGTACCCATACCCATCAACACTCAACCTTCTGTGTATCAAAACAGGGTTCTGAAAACCAACACCCTGGTTCTGCACTCCTCCTATCCCTGAAGCTCCCAGATCCTATCCTCATGCATCTGCAGAAGCTGTAGGAACTGGTGCCATGTGATCTTACCTGTCCAGAGGTGGCTGCGGTTTAGGGCGAGAGTGGACAAGCCACAGTTTGTTTCTGGCCTGAGAACCAGCTCAGAGTGCTGCTTCTGCCAAACACAGCTCCCTTCTTAGCGGGTCTGGGCAGAGCCTCTTCTGGGTCTATATGATTTTAGGAAGGAACAAGAAGAAAGATCTAGTGTTTGATCCCTGGCACTGCATGCCTCACTGGTCCCGCCCCAGGGTGTGCTGAGCTGGCGATGGAGTCTGGGTGTGGTGGTGCACATCTCTAATCCCACAACTAGGGAGGCAGAAATCAGGAGGATCACTGTGAGTCCAAGCAGTGTAGTGAGACCCTCCACAAGGAGGAAGAAGAGGAGGAGGAAGAGGAGGAAGAGGAGGAAGAAGAAGGAGAAGAAGAAGAATGTATTGCAAACAGGGTGTCCTTTCTTGCTTTACCCAACTGCTTCTGACTTAATAAACAGTTCCCTGGGAACACACTGGTTCCCTGGCTTATGCTTGCATAAATACACAGATTGTTACCCTAACAATCACATTTGCCCATAGTTATTTTCCCGAACACGGCGTGGTCTCCCATAGACTCTGATACGGTCCTTGCCGAGTGGATCCCCGCTCATCTTCTTTCCACATCTTGTTTTTGCCTTTCATCTTCTGTAAGGTGAGAATCTCTAATAACTTACACTGTTCTTTTGGCTTTTCCTTATATGGGGGCTTCTAATTACTGGATTATTCTTATTTTCTAAACACAGCAGGTCTTGGATTTATTGTTTGGGCATCGGGGCTGTATGGCGCCTCCATCCATGGTTCATTGGATCGAACGTTTCCAGCTTGACATCATCTCTGTAACTTTCACAGTCTGATGACCCCGCTCAGCTTTCCAGCTGTCCTTCTTTATTTCCCTTCTTCTCAGCTCTGACATTTTCAGGTCTGTTCAGTTCCTGTGATGTACATGTGGCTGGTGAGTCACAGAGCATGCTCTGTGTCTGAGTTCCGAGCTGCCCCTTGCTCGCTGTGTGGTTCAGGTCCTTTGCTGGACAGCAAGCATGAGGGAATCGCCCCTTTCTCTTTTGGAGATATTCTTTGAAGATGAAATGAGGTCACAGATAAAAAAGAACTGAAAGCTAGTATAAAATATTAATTTTCATGCATCAAGTGTTGCTCTATGCCAGGAAGCTCTTTATATATGATTTTGCTTCACCCTCATAACAGTGCAGTAGAGGATGGTATCGTTGCTATCTACACAATACCTACGTGAGTAATTTGAGCCCTAGAAAGTTAAGAAATTGGCCTGAAACCACCCAGTATGTAGAAGCTGAAGATCCAGGATTGGTGCAGGTCTACTGGGCTCCGGGTCATGGGCTTTTAACCATGGTATCATCCTGACACTACTCAACCGAAGGCACCATCATTCAGGAAGAAGCTCACCTTACCAACATAGCTTCACACAAGAAATCTATTCCCAGCATGTTCTGTGCAGGATTCGCCATTGAACAGTGGCCTGGAGAGGCGTCGCTTGTTGAAATTGTACTTGAACTTCCAGAATCAAAACCCATGCGCTTGACCAAGGGCACAACCTAGCACAGAGGGAATAAATATCTTTGTCTGCAACAAAAGAAATCAAACAGTTACTGTGGGCAAGACAGTCTCTCCGGCCTATGGCATCCTCACTGTGAAGAGGAAGCACGCAGAAAGGAAACCATTAGAGCCTGTAGGGCACAATACAGAGAAGTAATGTTTATGAAGTGCCTATTTTTCCTAAGCAGTTTATGTTCAATTTTATGTGAACAATATGGTCACCTTAGAAGATCAGTGCTATAGTTCTCAGTCCCTTTTTGTAGGGGAGAAAACCGAGACACAGAAAAAGTTTTCTCAAAGTTGCACAACAGGAATACATAATGTTATGTGAGACAGATCAGACATACAAATGTAATTACTGTGTGGCTTCTCTGATTTGGGTAATACAAAGTAAAAAAACAGCAGAGCAAAATAAAAGATTGGTAAAAAGAAACAGGGAAATAGATCTTCCACAAATAAGAAGGGGTTCAGGAGGCCGAGGATAAGGAGGACAGCGAGAGGAAAGGGACATAAAAACATTGAGGATGTGTCCTGTGTGTGTGCCAGAGACACACAATGAATGTAAACATTACATGTTATAAGCATGAGCTATTAAATAGGTAATAAAATAATAATAATGATGATAATGATAATGATGAAGGGGGATCCAGAGGTGGAGGGAGGAAGGACAGTGAGGAGGAGAAGAGAAATAAAAAAGGATTAGGATGTGCTGTGTACGTGTACTTACTCCCCAAAGCTTTGTGCACTGAAGACAAGGGCTAATAAAATAAAAAAGAGATAAGAGCAGAATTGGGAACCACACGCTTAAGCACTCAGCTTTCTTCTGCAGTTCATACGAATTGCGTCATTAGTTGCCCCAGATGAGTGATTAACTGCATCTGAACACTGTCTTCGTTTTTATCCTACTCAAGATAGACACTATTGCATGATTTTCAAGACCCCCATCACGTTGCTGTGGTCACAGTACATACTCACAGCTATTTGCTTACCTGATCATTAAAGAAACACTCTAAAAAGCTACAGAAAGAAAGACGAAACCCAGAAGAAGCAGGCTAACGGTGAGACCGAACAAATGGGAGAAATGAGAGGATTCAGATCTCCTAGTAGGAACGGTCTTACCACAGAATAACCAAGAGACAAAACACAATATAACCCCATGTAGTTCTCATCCACCCTGAAACAACTGAAAAACTAGATAAATAAATTATCCTTGGTTGCAGAAACTTGATTATTGACTTTGGCCATGGTTTCTCCATCTCTTTGTGCCAATAAAGTTATTAGAATTGAATCAAGAGAGGCAGATGCACAAACAGAGCCGAGATAAAGATGCTGAGCAGTTGAAATCAATGACCCGCAGAGCTGCTCCGTTGCCAAAGGCTACAACAGCTCCGGGGAGGAATCCACCACTCTGGCCTGCACCCAGGTGTTGCAGAAGCTGATCGTCTGGCTTCTGGAGGGAGCTTGGAGGTAACTGTGGGCTGACTGCTGTGGGAAGGAGGAGAAAAGCGCCCCTCCCGTTACCAAGGGCCATGCAGCCAGCATCTACCAGGCTCTGTTCTCCAGGGTTGGGAACTGCAAGTCTTTGCTGGTTTTGTCACCCTCCCCAGGCTGTGGCAAGGCGAGAGGAGGCAGAGGGAAGGGTGTGAGAGAAGCGGTGTGATCTGCAATCTGTTTGCGACAAGAAGAAAAAGTGTCTTAATAACCTACAGCTAGATTCATGGAATATTCCTTTTCTCCCCTGGCGGTCGGCCCCTGGTGCCATCACCCATCAAACAGATGGCCACTGGTGGCGCTGTGGAGCCAACTTGCAGATCTGCCTCCACGTTGCCAGAACCCATTGCCCTAAGACTTCAGAGATGGAGTGGGAGTAGCCCCCAGGCCTAATGAGGATGCTCTGCAAGCCATGCACACTACTTGTCGTCTGCTCTAGCCTCTGTGCTTCCCCTATCAATCAGCTACCTCCCCAGCCCCTCCTGTATCACCCACCCCGTGTCATTCTTCTGTTCATGCTTGCTGCCATTCACCTGCCATTCAAAGCCTGTACCCAAATCATTGTGAGAATGATTCCATCTCTGTAAGTCTGACTGAGGCTCCCAGCAAGGGTGTGGGATTTTAGGTCAGCTGATGCTGTGTATGTTTTTTCTCTTTGTACATATTTTAGACAGTGATAATGACAGTGACAGCTAACATGCCTTGAGCCCTTGCTATGTGCTAGGCATTAAGCCCTTAGAGTGCTTAGGTAATCTAAGAACAGACCAAAAAACACTGACATAAGAAGGTCTCCAACAACCCTGTTTAACAAAACAAAATTCAAAGCTCCACACACTTAAGAATGAGTGCAAGAACTTCCAGTGAAACTGAGATTCCTGTACAGCAGTGATTGCATGTTATCAATAAATCGAGATTACTACCCCAATAGCACCAGATACCCAGGAGAGCTGATATTTGGTAGTATGGATGATAAACATCAAGATAAATAACAAACACACAGAAATAAAAAGGTTGTATAAAAGAAACAATACATAGGGAGAAGGGAATTAAATAACAAAAGATGCTACTTCTAAGAAAAGAGAACATGATATAACAAAAAGGAATATTTCAAGACTATAAAGGTATTCTTAGAAATTAAAAGGATGATGGCATAAATGGAAAAACTCAGTAATAGCTAGGCATGTGGTGTACCCCTATAATCCCAGAACTCCCGGGGGGGAGGTTAAAAAGTTTGATAGGCTGGCCTAAGCAATTAGTAAGATGTGTCTCAAAATTTAAAATAAAAAGGACTGGGGATATAGCTCAGTGAGAAGGCTTTGGATATAATTCCAAGTACAGAAGAACACGAAAGAATGAAGAAAAACTCAGTGGTGAATGTCTTCGAAAGTAGACTGAATAGTCAAAGTTAGAAAGTTGAAAAGAAAACAAAATTAGAAGGATTGTATAAGCAGCCCATTGTCTAAATAAGAGGCATTCATAGAAGAGAGAAAACAGGAAACAAATCAGCATACGTGATTCTACAACCACTTCCCAGAAACGAAACACAACCATTTGGAGTTTTGAAGAATACATTGGATACTCAACACAGCAAATGAAAATAGATACAAATGACAGAACTCTTTGGAAATTTTGAAAAGAAACTTGGAGGAAATAAAGAGTCCACAAGAATCTAGAGAGTTTTTAAAAAATCACTTGTAAAGGATGAGAAATTAGAATGTGTTCAGTCTCCCAATAGCATCAATAGAAGCAAAAAGCAAAGAGGGTATGTATGTCCTAAATTCTAAGAGTAAATGCTTTCCATTGTGGTGTGCTATTCCTAGACAAACTATCAAACAAGTATAAGATAGATGAAAGACATGTTTAGATGTGCATAGTCTCAAAAATGTATTTCCTGTGCAACCGTTGTTAGAAACAAGGAACAAGAAGAGAAATTTCAACACAGGAGAAGTAAAGGGCCTCCCCAGTGGGATAGTGAAAAAAGAGTCCAGAACAACACTACAAACTAACCATAGAGGACAGCAGCTCAGGCTGGAACAACTCCAGTTAGGAGATAGACATACTGGACCCTTTCATTTCTGAGACGCTCAGTCACTCTATTGTCTTTGCAACCCGTAGACAGAATAGCCAGGTAAACTTGGACCATACCCATCACCATGCCTGTCTTTATCCTTTGCTTAGCATCAAGATCAGTCCTTCTACCACACCCTGGAGCTGCTATCATGTGACCTACTCTTGAAAATGGGATTAAGGGAGGATGGAGTTAGATGCAGAATGTAGAAGCCCGTCCATTTTCTGTAGGAAGATTACAGAAGCCAGCCAGGGCAAAAATAGTAAAGGAATCTGGCAGGAAAATGAGATGAAAACTCTGCTATAATAATAATTCACAATTTCTAGGACTGGAGGTATAATTTACTGGTATAAGGCCTACCATGTGCATGGTCTTTGGTCCAATCCCAGCACCAAAAACAAACAACTCAAAATACTAACAGTATCTGCTACAGTGTACAGATAGCCTACAACTCTTCGGCAACTTGAAGTGTGATGAGGAACTCAGCTTCTGAATGTTCACATCCTCTTCCATGTGATCCCATTGTCATGTTCACATATTCAGTGACCACACCCAGTGCTAGTGTTGTGGGTTCAGAGAGGCTGCTGTGTGGAGGTACTAGGACTCCAGACAGCTATCTTAGCCTACCGTGGAGTTCAGTGGGTTCTACTGAGGGTCTTTGGTCTTTTTGTGCCAACATAATTTTGTATCATCAACTAAGATTTATGATCAGATCAATTTGTAAGCAAACACCTGGGCTCAGACTTCTAGTTTTCAAGAGATTCTTTGATTCTAAGCAATTTGGCCCAATTTTTCCTAGGGGTATTTAGAAGAGAGATTTGTTCTTACCCAGAAAGTTCCTGTCAATTTGTTCCTACTCTAGAGTATGGGGTGCCTGGGAGAGAGGTGTCTTGGGATTTGAGATCAGAGACCTGACATCAGGTGATTTGTTGTCTCCATCCTGAAAGAAAACAGATGACCCTTTTAGATGGCAGCTGCTTTTGCTAAAGTTATGCCTAACTAGGCATCCCTTCCCCTATAGCAACACTTTCAATGGAGCTTGCGCTGCCTTAGCTTTTGCTTCTGCAGTGTAGCAGCGGACGACAGTGAGCCAAGATAAAGCATAATAACGAGAGGAGTCGGAGGAACAAGAAAGCTTTTGTTGTGAGCTCATGACTGACTGATACCCTGGCTTTGGGTCAGAACTCCCAAACTGTCAGCCCCCTTTAGATTTTACCTCCAGATTATGTACTTTTCAGGTTTCCATAGTAACCACATTACCTCTTTTTATAGGAATGTCATGCAATTGCCACAAGGTTTACATTTCTCAGACACTGTTGACCATCTGCCTGTCATTGGGGCATTGCTGTTTAATGTTTCTCCAAGTTTCTCTAACTATTTGTTCTTATTTTATGGCCCTGATTTTCTCTAAGTGGGTTTATGGCTAGCTACATGGGAAGGGATGAGGGATTGAGTTTAACTATAGTTTAAGTTAATTTAAGTGACCCTCTCTTAAAATGGAGTTAAAAGAAAAAGTAGAGTCTCTTGTGCTCTATCAGTAGTAGGGTCCTTTGTGTAGAGAGCCCTTTCTGGTCCTCATCCCGGTCCAGGAAGTTTATATTTGTAATCCCATGGATAAGTTACTTGAATCCCATCAAGTTAATTCTAATCTACCACTTCCTATGCAACCCATGTGAGAATAAAGACACCGAGGCATATTTATAGTTATGAGGAGCCAAGGGGTCCTAAATTCAGCCATGGTGATGGCTGTCCAGAATAAAGGCCTTGACCTAGGGCCAAACCCAGGTTTTATTCAGTCATGAAGGAGGAGGGGCTTGAGGATGAGTGACTGAGAATGGCACGAAGAAGGTGAGCACTGTGAGCTGGGCTAGGTAGAAGGCCTACATTTTCCTCTGCAAAATGCAGAGAAGGATATGCAGAGAGTAATCTGCATTACACAATTGAGATAGTGTCTAATGTTTTGGGGTCGGGTGCTTCAGTCCATGCGTAATCCTTCAAGCCCTTTTAAAGCTCTATCTCGATGCTTGATCCTAGCTATCAGGATGGAGCATTGGCTCTTCATCCTGCCTCAACCTGGCTCATATGAAAGAGTAGCAGGTGGGGGTTATCAGGGAAACACTCATGCCATCTTCAAAGACTACAGCCAGCACCTCAGTTAGACCAACATACATTGCTTAAAGTCAACTGAAGGGATAAGGTAAAGTCCTAGCCAGCTCTGTACCTATCAATATGTGGAAATGGGGTCAGGCACAGCCAAAATGGAAACAACCCCTCGCATAGTCGGTCAGGTGGTCTCTACACTTTGTATCTGTGTGTTCTTCTAGACTAAGTTCTTTGAGGACAGACAGAAAGTCTGATGATTCTTACATCTCCTTTACCTGCTCAGCACTACTATAGTGCCTGACACTGAGTAGCTCTTCACTATACATTTATAGAGCGAACAAATAAATACTTGAGCTAATGTTGACTTCTAAGAAATACATCATGCTGTTAAGATAAGTCTCTTCCTCCAGTTCTAGGGGAAAATCACATCTAAAATTCCTGAATCTGAATGTCAGGTGGCAAAACATTGTAAAATGGTAGACATCATAACCATGAAAGTACTTTCAAATAAAAGGTTTAATTTTAAGTTCAGTAACATGACTCCAATGAGACCAAAAGGGGGGGTTAGAGAACAGAAATCTGTGGGTAGAGGAATGTTGTATTATTTCCATAAACATTGTTAGAATATTGATACTTCTGAAGTGCTGAGGGTCTTTAAAGACTGTAGTTCATGTTAATGTTTTAAGCATTTCTTATTGATCACATTGCCCATAGAGTACAAGCATCTGAATTGATGAACGCTTTGGCAGTGTCATAGTTTGGACCAAAAATGTCCCTCATAATGTTTATGTGTGCAGAGGAGAGACTCTTGGAAGGTGATTAAGTCACGGGGTCTGTAACCCCCATTCATGGAAGGACTCGTGCCTTACTGATTTCGTGTCTGGAGGGGCAGCTTCTCCTCCCTCCCGCTCTCTGCTTTTTCCCTTTCGTGCTACTTCATGGTGGCCATGAGGTGTGCAGTTTTCCTCTACTATATCTTTCTGCTGCAGTGTTTCTACCTTAGAATCAGCCAGCCCTGCACCGAAACCCCTGAAACCTTGAGCCAACATACCCTTTCCTTCTTAAGTTATGCAACGCATTTTTTCCTAGCAATGAAAAGCTGACTGCTAGAGGTAGAATTTACTAAAATTGAACAAACGTTTACCTTATGACCCTGTGTTATGGTTTGTGTGTAGGTGCCCCCCCCCCAACAGCCTCATGCAGTCATGGGGTGGTTTTTGGAGTTTGTGATTGATTATTGTGGGTGTGGATGCTGCACCTGCCCTGGGGCACATAATTTGCATCACAGTGTAAGGAGTGGAGAGCCGCTAGTTAGGGCCTGAGCTGCTGCCACCCCCTTTGTTCTTGCTCTTTGCCACCACCATGAATGGCTGCTCTGTGCCTTGTGCCACTCTGCCTTGGAGCTAGCTGAGCATGGACTAAAACCTCCACTAACTGTGAGCTAAATAAATCTTCCTTCATTTTGGGTATCGGGTATTTGAGTAACTGAGACACTCTGAAATAGCATTCTTGGGCATAGACTCAATAGGGTGGCTGCTATTACCTTTAATATACACATGCAAGGAAATTCCTGCATCACTGTTTGCCATAGTCTGCAGTAGGGAAAATCCTAGTATTTGTCAATAGGTAGAAACATGGGTATATTTATACAATGGAATGCATCATAGCAATGAAAAAGAATGTAACTAAGCATTACAAATAGTAAGTGACAGTGCTGAGAGAGAAAGAAAGCCTGACTCAAAAGCACCTAGGCTATGCAGTTCTTATTTATGAGAAGGCTGAAGAACAGCAGAAGTGTGTGATGATTGAGGTCAGAAGTTTACTTTCCAGGGAGTGGGGCTGTACAAGAACCTTCTAGTGCATAGAGTAGTGGTTTCATGCATGTGTTTGTATGTGAAAATTCTTCATGCTCTACACTTTTGGGGTCCCTTATCTCAGAGGTTGTGTGTCACTTAGTACCATAGAACTCAGTTCTATCAAAACACAATCCCTATCACATTTTTTCCCCTATCACATATTATAGCAAAATAGTTTTAAGGTAGAGTTCCTGCCCTGGAAGAGATTCAAGCTTGAGTATGGAGACTTGGGTGCCAGCGGGAAGCAGTGCTGACCACATTAGGTGAGTGGCCCAAGTGAATGCCACAGGGTTGCGGAGGCAGGAGAGAACAGAGAGGGGAAGTGGAGCCCAGCACCCGAGCTGAACTCCCCGTGTCCGCCATGTGCCTGCTATGTCCATTATTGCTCTCCGCTCACTCTCTTCTGCTTCTGATGGATAAATAACTGTGCTCAGGTCTCCCCTGTTTCTTTTCTTGATTCACCACTGAGCTTCCTCCTCCCAGCTGGGTCCCTGCAGGGAACATTGCATCTCCACAGCCTCTCGCTACTCCTTACCCCTCTGCACAGAATCTTCTTCCCACCGCTCAGCACAGGTCCTGGATCTAACAGCTCCTTCCCAGGCCTCATTTGCCTTGATCTCTTCAGACTGTGACACTACGAAACCCACCCTTTCTTCAAGAGTCACCCTCCAAGCGTTTTCTAATACAGTCGTCTCCTCCCATTTCTTCATTGCTCTCCTTGGGGGGTGGGGGGTTCATTTTCCTGGCCCTTGGTATTTGCTGTAGTGACACTCTTCCTTTGTATCACTCTTTATGGTCTGGGCCCTCCCTAAGCAAGGGCTGAGTCTATTCAGGCTGCTGTAGCCAAATGCTTTGTACTTTATAAACAAGAAATTATTGCTCATAGTTCCAAGATCAAAGCAGCCGTAGGTTCATTGTCTAGAGAAGGCCTATTCCTCTTATGCAGTGGCTTCCATGTGTCCTCACATGGCGGAAGGAAACACAAGCTCTCTTGGGCCTCTGTTTATGGGCCCAAATCCCCTCATGACCTAATCACCTCCTCAGGGCTCCATGTCTTAATACCATCATGTTGGGGGTTAGATGTCAACCTGTGACTTCACCATTGGTGACCAGCTGCCTCAGTTTTATCATTCAAGTAACTCTCAAGTCTGTCTCTACGTTTGCCACCTTGATGCTTTGCTTCAGGCCCCAGTCTTTTCTCTTCCAGAAAATGCAAGAGTCATCTCTTGCTTCCTCCTAGTTTTGCTCCCCTAGGCCACCAGTGGATGATACCTTCCCCAAACTGGCATCTGCTCCTGTCTCTTCCCAGCTTCCTTCCAGGATCAGGCCCAGCTTCTTGGCCTGGATCTTACCCTCACCATCCTCTTGGTCTTATCTTCCTTCCAGACTTACCTCTTACCCCTTCCTCTCAGGCAGCTTGAGCTTCACACAAAGTGAGCAGTAGCTTCTCTAAAGGTTCTTCATGCTCATGTCTGCTGGAAGCCCTCTCCCTTCCTTTTTATCTTTGTCACAGAACTCCAGGTCATCTTTCAAAGTGGATTCCTATAGGCAGAAGCGGGCCCCTGTCCTCCCTCTGCCCATAATACCTGCCATATTAGAGCTGCTGGCCCATTATCCGCATGAGTACACTCCTGACAAGCAGCTACTCTGTCTTACTCATTCTCGCATCCTAAGCCCATGGCCTAGTCGGTGCTCTAAAATGGTGTTGATCAGTCAGGGGTGGTGGCACACACCCATTATCTTAGCTCTTGGGATGCTGAGGCAGGATGCTTGAAAGTTCAAAACCAGCCTTAGTGAAATCAATATTGTCTTTAAGAAAAGCACAGCCACAAGCCCCCCAAAATGTGCTGCATAAATAAGCTAGGGAGAGGCATAGCTTAGGGACTGCATTTCTGGCATCGTCACTGTTCCTATTTCTGAATCTAATTGCTAATGCACAAACTGCTGAGGGTAGAAAGTGCAGTTAGTGGAATGCTCCAGCACTGCAAATGCCTCCTGCTGCAGTCTTGGAAGGGTCCATACCTTCGGGGTCTCAGACATGAGAATAGAACTCTGTCGAGAGATGTCCCCACCTCTGCTGTAAAAGCCCTTTTATTCAGGATTGCAGCACTGGAAAATCCCGAATCTAAGAACTCCGCAAGGACAAATCCATGGGCATGTGAGCTGCTATGTGGGCCAGAACCCGAAGCCAGAGGCTGTTCTCTTCCTGTAGACCCTGGAAAATGTCAAGCGACCTTCCTGGTGGCATTCTCCGCGGGTCATGGGCCGCCTCACACCAAAGCCAGCCAACCATGAATTTGCCTGAAACTCTTTTGGCATTCTTTTTTTTGGTCCCTCTCAACCCTCTCGTGGCTAATCATTCCTGCCTGAAAGCAAAGAGTGTTTGCCTTCATTAAACCTGCATGTCCTCTCGCCCAGAGGTCACCAAGCCCTTCCTCAACCTCTAGTGCCAGGACGGTGAGAACAGGGCTCCCTTCAGCACTTCAGGGACATCACATGCAGACCCTCTCGGCCTTCAGCCTTCCAGACTGAAGCAAATATATGGTGTCTGGATAGACGCCTTGAGCATCATAAATATTGAACAGCGATTATGGAGCTGAATCAGGAGAGAAGCGGCCTCAAATGGGGATTTAAATTCTTGCCGTGAGTCTGAGATGTGAGACTGAACCAATAAATCACTACAAGCAGACTGGGGAGTGAAACAAATGCATGTGGTCAGGTTCCCCTCAGTGGAGGGCTGTGTGACATTTGTCTGTAGGCCTTTTTCCATGTGCTCCTGTTGGCAATCCTGAACTCTGTCCTCCATGAGCACGGGGCCTGCCTTCCTGGAATGGCGGGGCACTTTGAGGAGGCTTTCTGAGGACAGGCCTCTGTCCAGGGGCAACTGTGCTCTCCCTAGGAGGAGGAAAAAGAGAAGGAAGAAGTGAGAGTCAACAATGAAACAATATATTATCCCAGGCGCAGTCGGTCATAGGTGCTCTGCGTAGCTTGTGTCCCTTACCCTGCACCAGCACTCTCTGGAGGCCCCTGGGAGCCTGGATGTACAGATGAGGAAACTGAGGCATAGCAGAGGCTGGGTAATGTGCCCAGGGTGCTAGGAGCAGGGACTCTGGGCCTGCGGTATGGGCATCATCCTAGCTAGATCCCTTCCCGGGCCCAGTGCGGCCTGGGTAGCCCTCACAGCCCTGGGCCTGCCGGGCATGATTCCTGCCCCTCCTTTCCTGTTCCTTCCCTGTCTCTCTGCAGGAAACAGCCACTGGACACAGCAGCCGCAATGACTCATCATGAGAAAAATGGGACCTTGAGTGCGGGGGCTGCACACCATGACAATGAAGAAGGTCCCCTGAGCTTTCAAGGGGCGTTGCCACTCACTGCTGTAAGACAAAGGTCTTAGCCACAGCAGGGTGGGGAGGGAGCGAAGGAGAGCTGCAGCGAGACAGAGCACGTTCCAAAGTGAAAAAGGAGGGCCAAAGGGATCTGAGGTTTGTCTGAGGCTATAGTTGAAGCTCTTTATACTACTAGGCAGACCCTGGGGTTTTGTTCGCCCCATTTTTATTTGGCAGGTGAACCTGGCCCTCACCTATGAGGGAGGTTTTCTGCATCCCCGGGGCCAGGGGGCAGAAGACCCCACCCCCTGCCCCCACCCCGCCCCCGCCCCTGCCAAGCTCCTTAGTGGCTTCACCTGGGCAGGGTGCGCAGCCCGGCCCAGCACAGGCTCCGGTAGGCAGCCGTGAGCTGTGCCAGGTGGGTTCTCTCTCCTGCCATAGTGCAGATGGCCTGTGTCGCTCTCTGCTACCTCTTGCTTGTCCCTCAGGCCTGCGCTATCACCGATCATGACTAATGGCCAAGAAAAGGGACAGGGACAATCAGATGGCCTCTAGAGCAATGTGGCCTGCTGGACCGAAAGCCAACCAGAGAGCTCAGGGGGCAGTATTCCTCCTACTCCCAATGCACAGTGCAGCGGGGACACAGCCAGGTCCTAGGAGGAGGGAGGGCGTGAGGGGTGGGCAGGCCAGAGATAAGCCCAGGGGCTGTGGTTGGGAGGCCAGCAACTACCCCCAAACTGACGCCTCCATAGAGTGTCATCCTGCTTGACCACCGCTATGGGACTCAGCTTTGCCCACCCTTTAGATGGCAACTCCGATCTCCCAGTGAGACTGTATTTAGAGCTGGGGATGGGAGGAGAGGGAGCTAATGAAGGTCTTTGGTCCAGCCAGGCCTCCGTAGCTGCAGGCTCCCCATCAGCGGATTCTACCAACTGTGAATCAAAACAATATTTGGGGAACGCTGTCCATCTGTACTGAAGATATACAGACATTTCCTATCCTGGCATGATTCTCGTGTTGTATAATAACTATTTGCATAGTGTTTACAGTATAGGAGGAAGTGTAAGTAACTTAGAGATCTAAAGCAGGACATAAATGGCTTACATGCAAATATGGCGCTGATTTATATAAGGAACCTGGTCATCTGAGGAGTCTGGTGTCCGGGGAGGGTCCTGAACCGATGTCCCATTGCCACTCACAGACAACTGCGTTTTGTTGCGGCAGCCTGAGCAGATGAGTGTGACCACCAAGGTGCCAGCTGCCCACTGACTAAACTGACTTTTCTTTTCCCTCTGCTTGCAGTAATGAATTGTCATCCTAGCCAAGCCACCAGCGTGCCACCAAATCACCTTGTAGAATTAGATACAGAGCTGCTGCTCATGAAGAGTATGCATTCTCATGAGGAATCTGCAGGCCACTCACACACAGAGAGGCTCTCTTCCCTCCCGGGCCGTACCTCAGAGGGAGGAGGCAATCTCATGGAATCCAGTCCAAGGTTCAGCGCCCTGGTGGAGAGGACTTGCTCTAGAAACCTGATATTCCAACTGTGACAGTGATATCTGGCCCTGCTCTGACCCCACCTCATGCCAGCCCACTGTCAAGATCGCTGTAAGGCCCAGTGTGAGGGCCTGTGCTCCAGACGAGAGGTTCACAGCCCCCACACACACCGAGTTTCTCTCTGCAGAAATCCTGCAAGGGGAACCACCTCCCTAGGAACCCAGAGCTCTGACCTGTGGTCCTGAGGATGACATAGTTTAGTCCAGGCCTTAAGGGCCCCAATGTTGAAAAAGATGTTTTACTAACTAGGTGCGGTTTATGAAAAGGTTTGCAACTGAAGTCCTTCTGGTAGACTTTCTTTCTGCATTAGTTAGCTTTCCATTACTGAGATACAATACCCAGCACCCACAAATTAAAGGAGAGATTTCATTTGGCTTATAGTTTCAGGGGGCTTAGTCTACAGTTGGCTTGTTCTGGTCAGGGACAGCATGGTGGAGCATGGCACATCGTGGTGCCACACTGTGGTGGGAGTGGGAGGAACACTGCCCCTGGAGCTCTCTGGTTGGCATTGTGTGAGAGGCCGTCTGATTGTCCCTGTCCCTTCTCTTGGCTGTTAGTCATATTCTGCAATGGTGCAGACCTGAGGGATGAGGCATGGTGGAGCAAGGATGTTTAGATTTTTGTGGCCATAAAGGAGGGTAGGGGAAATCGCACCAGAGAGGAAAAGGCCAGAGATCACAGACCAAAGCCCACGCCTCCGTGATGCACCCAGGCACACCAGAAATGTGCTTTGCCAACGTCTTAGGCAGCTCCTAACTAGTAGGGCTCACAACTAATCTTCTCCCTGGCTTTTTTCTAACAAAAGTAGGAGGGTTTAAAAAATTACATTTTTACTTAAATTTCTCAAACAAATATGGAATTTGGGGGAAAAAAGATACTTGTGAATTTGAAACAGGTATGGGTCTTGGTTTTCTGTGGAAAAGTCTGCCACAGGCCATAGGAGTGAGCAGATCAGGCCAGAGGCCAGAGAGGAGCAGCTGAGAATGCGGGAAGAGCCGCATGCAATGAAGCTTGATGTTTTCTGAGTCCTGGTTCTTGTGAGGTAATCTTTGGATAGCATTAGAGCCCAGGATGTGCCCGGTTTCAGGAGCAGCATGAACACACCTGAACTCAGTCCTGTGTGGGAAAGGTAGCTCCATTTTCCTTGTTGGGCCTGGCCTTGGCTTCCACTTTGGGTCATTTGCTTGCCACACTGCAGTCCTGCTGCTGTCTTGTGTGGGCCCCACAGCCCGGCGTGCACCAAGGAACCCCAAAGGTGTATGCCACCTCTCTTCTCAGCATGAGCTGCTTTGTGGAGACACCGCTGCTCCACGAGATTGTGGGATGCGGTGGCCCTCAAACTCCCCATTTTCTTTTTGGACCTGAGACGCAAATAAGAATGAGGTTTGCTTGTGTGCTAGGACATTTCAAAGCTCTGGGGCCGCCAAACTTTCCCAGCACTGAGAATACAAAACTGTCATTATGACATTTGCAGAGCCAGAGACTGTATTTAAGGCTTCAGAATGATGCTTATTATACCCTTCCCCTGGACTCTAATGCCAAAACTCTACATGAATAGTTTCTTGCAAGGAAATTTGCCAGAGAAGGCAGAATGCATCCGATCTCATAAGCGGTGTTTTGGATTGGTTTCAAGCTGTGGGAGAGGAAAGTGTCCCTGAGGAGAAGCCACGCGGGGCTGCACTCGGTGGAGCGCAGGAGCTGCCAGCGTCAGAGGCTTCGATGGCAATCAGGGCTGAGAGCTACGCAGCAGCCCCGGTGGCACCCCGGGGAGAGTGCAACGGCGGAGGATGTGAAATCCTGAGTTAAAGATTAAAGGCTGGGAAACTCATTCTTTGGTGGATGCGAGAATATTGTAGGGTCTTCTGGGGCAGAACAGGAGGAGAATGTGCAGACAGGCAAGCCCAGCATGTAGAACTCCAAAAGGAGTCATGCTTGGGGTGGGCCGGAGCCATTTGCACTCCAGGAGGTTTTTATTCTCTAAAAACACTTTTAAATTTAGTCTCACTACTCAATAGTCAAAAAAAGTCTTTTTTTAACAAAAAATTTCTCCTTAAAAAAAAGTAAATTCAAAGTGAGAAAAGAAGGAAAAAATGGAAACAAAACTTTTATAAATGGGGAGGAGAGGAGGGACTGAAAGAAGGGAAGGGAGTGGAATAAAAAGTAACAGGTCATGTCATGTAGAGGTACAAACTCTTTGATGGGTCTGAGCATCATACGCATCTAAAATGTACCAACACAATTTGATCTTACAAAATCAAATTATGAAAATTACAGCCCACCTCTGGAGTATCACCGAGATCCATTGCCTTCTTTATTTGTTTTTGGTGTAACTTGGGATTGAGCTATGTCCCAGCCCTATGGAGAAAGGATCTTGGGAAGCTGCTCGTTTGCCGAGGCTGGGCTCCAACTTGCCCTCTTCCTGCTTCGGCATCGCGCAGTGCTGGGATTTCAGTCATGAACCACCACGCTTGTTTTGGGGTTGTTAAAAACCAAACCTGGTGTTGCGATGCCTGTAGGGAGCAGAGGAAGTCTGGGGCGAAGGATCTGGAAACGATACAGAAATCAATTAGAGAAATGTCGCAATGGCCAGGCAGGCTGCCCCTTCCTTCCCTCATCAGGCAAATGTTCGCGAGGCGCTGGCTGCGTGTCACGTAGGTGCTAAGAGTCAGGTATATGGAGGTGGTTTCTGGTATTCGGTCATTTCATCTCCTCCAAGAAACAGACACCCACGCCGGATTTGATGGGCTAGAAAGATCCTGGGGGAAGGGCTTATGAAAGACACCGGAGTGCGAGCGGGCATGGGGGCGGCCCTAGTGGGACAGAGGGAAGAGGAGCACTGATGGCCCGGAGCTCTCAGCGAGCCGGCAGGGGTGCCTGCACCCAGGGGCCCACGCAGGGTAGGAACGGGCCAGCATCAGAGTGTTAGGTGCACCTTGGCTGAAGGCGATGGGAGACGCAAAGTCCCCACGGACCGGCAGGGGAGCAGCTGCAAGCTGGGCCTTGGCCACACAGCCTGCGGAGGGCTCCTCGCGAGGGAATCCGAGGGGCGCACCCTTGGGATGCAGCCTTGCCAGGATTTCTTGATTTAGACAGAGATGTAGCCATGACAGCTGCGTCCCAGGTCTGTGGACCCCTTTGGGATTCAGTCAGCCACAGCCTGGCCCGGTGAGCAGCACGCACACGTAGCTTGTCTACAGGGAGGAGTCGCTCACGTGGCCAGCACAGCAGAGACAGGTGATAGAAGCCAGGGACGGATCAGAGAGAGGGACAAGAAGGAGAAGGCTAACTGCTGAACAAAGAATGGCTGGGGGCCTCGGACAATGGGACGGTGGCCTGACTGGGGTGTATTACACACACGGGCGGACATTCAGTAGAATCTGCCTCATGGCAATGCCAGATTACTAGGCCAGCTCTGTCAGCAGCTGGACTCCCAAACCCTTCAAGTCTCAGGCTCTCTTCTCTCTCTCTCTGTCTCTGTCTCTCTCTGTGCCTCTCTCTCTCTCTCTTTCTGTCTCTCTCTCTGTCTGTCTCTCTCTCTCTGTCTCTCTGTCTCTCTCTCTCTCTCTCTCTCTCTCTCTCTCTATATATAT
>NDGM010942337.1:0-13045 GCA_002564305.1 Octomys mimax | reverse complement strand
TGAGGGGGGAGGCGCGCGTGAGGGGGGAGGCGCGCGTGAGGGGGGAGGCGCGCGTGAGGGGGGGCGTCCGGCAGGCCGACGCCACGCAGGCTTCTGGACGAGGGGCGCGGCGCGGGCGGGGCCGCTGCTGCCGACCTCCGGTGCCGCGGGAGTGCGGGCGGCGGCGGCAGCCCGGAGCCTCCCGCCCCGCTGTCCGACTGCGTCCTGAGCACGGCCGCCCGCTGCAGAGCCAGCTCGTGGGCGCTGCGGGCGCCTGGGAAGCCGGGAGGAGGCCGGGGCGCGCGGCTCGCGGTGACGCGGTGCGTGCGCCTCTGTCCGGGCCGCGTGAAGATTGCGTTTCTGGTATCCTCGCTTTGTGAGTCTCACCAGTTTTCCAAGAAGTTGTTTTTCAGTAGCTGTGTCTGATATTAAACAATCGCAAGACAGCAGTGCCATTTAAAATCTTCTTGAGGTTCTCTTGTAGCGGAGTAGTGAAACTTCTTCCTCGGCAGAGCTCTGGACGACGTCGGGTCTTCTGCGCGTCTGGCCGCGCCGACAGGGCTCGAGCCAGCCGAGGACGCGGGCCTGCACTGCCCACAGCACTGGGTGTTTCTTTTCTCCAGCGCGCACACCTGTTGGTACTTTCCTGGACGCCTCCAGTTTCCGTCTGCCCCACCCTCCGCCCCAGCGCACCCAACGTTTAATTTCTTGTAGTCAAATTCTGTGTTTCTCTCCTATTTTAAGATTTCTGTGACTCGATAGTCATCTTTGAGAGAGAGACGGACAGAGAGAGAGACTGGCCTCTTTTGAAGATTTTTCAAAACAAAACGATCTAAGTATATTGTTAAGTTTCCTGTTGAGGAAAAGAATGTGAAGCTTCTTCAGTTTCCAGGCAGGTCTGCCTCTGTCATCCGGTGACTCCTGTATCTTTGCCAGTTTATCTCCTCAGTCTAACCTTTAAATGCTGGAACTTCTTGAGACCTGTTAGGGTTCCTCTTTCATCTTCAGCTCTACCTCTAAATTCATTTTCACTTCTAGTTTATCCCTTAATGATCTAAGATTCTTAAATTTATGTGTTCAATCGCGACTTCTGTGTATATTCTAGTATGTACTGTACTTCACTGTGACCTTATCTCAAACCTGAATTACCCAAAATTGAACCATGATATTTCTAATTAAGCCCGGTCATCACACATTTTAAGGTCTCTGAATGTTATCTACGTGAGTCCTATGAATTACGATAATCCCTTGGAAATACATTCTCATTGTCACCTGTACTTGTACTGCATATTTATACTTTGTAATTATACACGACATTTTGTAACTACACAGTGTCTTTCTTTGCAGTTAAATTATACACTTCAGCAAAGCAGGAGCCAAGTCATCCTTTCATCCTAGCAAAATGGTTCATGTCTGGTTGATACTCAAATGCCATAGGATAATTATATGATTGAAATACAACATAATTTATATTGCTTTGGTGCTCTTGTCATCAGGTCACCTAAAGTCATTTCTTTTGGAAAAAATTACTTTGTTGCTTAGAAATTCCAATAGCTCCTCTTCATATAGCAAAACACCTTATCAGGTTTCAAATTGGATTGTTCATGTCCCTTATCAAATGCAAAGGAAAAATGTGTGTAAAATGTTAGCTTCCAGGAAAACTGTAGGAGAGAAAGAATTCCTCTTAGCTAGAAATTAAAATGCCATTTGTTATATTGCATCGTGGGAAAAAGGCCCATAAAACTGCAATAGAGGCAAGTTTATGGTACTTAATTCCCTAATTTATTCTAAATAAATGAGATAAAAAGAAAAGATTCTGCCTTGGTTCAAAAGGCACTGTTGTTGTGTTCTCTTTCATCAAAGCAAATCTTGTGTGTCCTCTGTACACAATAGTGTATAAGAGGACAAAACTCTTGTTGACATTAGTTCTCTAAAACAACTGAGTACTTGGAAATGATTCTACTCTGAAGCTTCTTTTGAAGTTAACACATGTACTGTCTTAGCTTTCATCACCATAGCCAATACCTGAGATAATCAACTCATAAAGAGGAACAAGGTTATTCTGGCTCAATATGGGAGGCCCCAGTCCATGATCTGCTGGCTCTGTTGATTTTGGGCCTGTGGCAAGGCAGCATGTCATGGAAGGAAGCCATAGCAAAACATAACTTTCCTCATGGCCAGGAAGCAAAGGAGAAGAGAAAAATGCCATGTCCCCACCATGTCCCCAGTGATCTGCAGACCTAAAATAAGGCCCTACCACTAAAACGTCTCATGACCTCCCAAACTGGTGATCGTAAGACCCACAACTCATTCCTCTAGTCTCTACTTGTTTTAACCTAGAGAATACAAGGTCTTATAAAAGTAGCAAAGTAGCATGGTATATTGCATTAGTTTAAAAATGTTTATAGAACAGTGGAACTGTGTCTTGGTTCACAAAAGTCATCCCAAGGTTCTAGAAAAGATGCCATGTTTGTGTTCACCTGATGCAGAGTTCACAAACAAAAATTAATTTTGCCAGATGCTTCTCTTTGCAAATCAGACTGTTTGCAAACAACAGCATTCATGATCCGAAGTATCACTGCAATATCTTAACACCAAGAATGAAAGCAGAGCTGCTCTACTTCTGTGAATCAGGTTGAAACTCATGCTATGTACATACAAGAAAACTTCCTGCTATAATTGCACACCATTGGGAATCTGGCGATAAAGGAATCGGCAATAATGTCTACACTCAACTGTATCTCAAATGAGGCAGTCTCTGCAGCCATTTATTTTCCTCAAGTTTGATGTTCAGAGCACTTTCTAAAGGAAAAGTTCTTGGGAACTTCTGGGATTGATTTGTAATACTTTGCTTTATAATTGCTCAAATACAAGTTTAAACTAAGTATATTATTAGTTTACATGGAATCCCTTATATAAGTCTAAAACACATATAAAGGCTATGTTGTCCACTGTAAGCCTTCAGTGTCTGCTGACAAAAACAGAATCTGGAATTTCAACTTCTGATCCATCAAAAATGGCAAGGCCCTTTTCATTGCCTTAAAACCACATAGTCTTCATTCTGCTTTCTTAAGAGTGGGCAGCCCGAGTGTAGATAGATGCTTCTGCACAACTCCAGCAGCAGAACTGTGCATGAGCTAAACCCTTCCCAAGGGCCGGGTGACTTTGGCAACTCTAATTGTGGAATATAAGTTTATTTTGCCATCACCTTTAGCCAATTGTGACTCATTAATGTTTCATTTAAGTGCAAGCTAGATGGTATATGTGTGCTTCCCTCTGCCTTAGAGGTATCTAGTATATAATATATGTGCAGTTCTAGTTTGTTATAAATTGTAGAAATTCTGTTGGCTGACTATGGTTTCACTTGGTCTTTTATTAAAACAAATGGGTCTAGTTTTTAAGTTTGCTTTATTTTACAAAACTTTAAAAATGAAATTGCTTCCTCCATTTTAAACAGAATAGAGAAGATGAAGTACAAAAGGAGGATAATGGATACATGCGTAGCTAGAGACAAGCAATTAGAAAGAAAAGCGGCTAAAATCCCAGGCATGGCATGAGAAAAATGCAAAAATCATTTCTCTTTTGAGAACATGTAGAATCTGTCTCTCTTCATATAACAAACAATTTGTAGAAACAAAAGTCTCTAACACAGTGTCTTTATTAAGGCATCAGTTCTCCCAGGATAATATCAAAAGTCAATAAAATCCCATGAACTTCTGATCTTGAATTCATTTGCTTTTAGAACCATAGAGGTCTGATGCAGTAAAGCAGTTGTTAAACAAAACATTGGAACCATGTTAAGGATGGGAAGAAGTCCTATATAGAATATGTCTTGGGTTTCTGCAAGATAGAGTGATAGTGTGGAATTTCCTTCTGAAAAAAAATTTTTTTTCTTCACCATGCCCACTTTTAAATATATAAATCAATTGTCAAAAGAATGAAAGAAAACCAAGAACAATAAGTGATGACAATAATGGAGAGAATGTGGTCAAGTTGCATGGTGTCTTAAGTAACATGCCTCCTTTGGGATAGCAAAACAAACAGGAGGGGAAATGAATTCTTGAGAGTAGCATTAAGTTGATGGATCATGTCTTATCTGAAGTTCACTCCATCTCCTATTTTTTCTACTTACATAAGCCAAACCCTTCTTAGATCTTAAAATGGTTTACATTATTTTCAATTTTTAACTAAAAACATTCTCATACAAGTTCATGAAACATGCTTAAGTAAGTGCAAAGGAATTGAAATTATCCCATGCATATTATCAGACAGTATTGCAATGAAATTGGAAATAAATGGCAAAAGAAACCAAAAAACCTTATAAACACATGGAAATTAACATCTTCCTGAACAGCAAATGAGTCACAGATTAAAGAAAAAAAATTAGACATTGTCTACAATTAAAGGAGAATGCCAGTGGAATATACTGGAACCTATGAGATTTTATGAAAGCAGTACTAAGAGTGAAATTTATAGCAGTGAATTCTTATATCAGAAAACAGAATGAGCTCAAATAAACAACCTAGTGTTGAACTTCAGGCTTCTAGACAAAAACAAATCACCTCCAAAGTTAGTATGAAGGAAGAAATTATAAAGGATTAGAGTGGTGATTAATTCGATGGAGTCTAAGAAAACAATACAGAGAATCATTAAATCAGAGTTCTCTGAAAGATTGAATAAAATTGACAAATCCTTAGACAACCTTATTTTAAAATGGAAAGAAGACTCAAATCAATGTAATTAGGAATGAAAAAGTTGAAATCACAACAAATCCTGCAGAAATCCAGAAGATCATCAATATCTACTTTGGGAATCTTTAATAAGATGGAAAACACAGAAGAAATGGATAGACTCATTGATAATATATGAATTACCAAAGCTGAATGAAGAAGGTATAAAATTTCTAAATAACCTGATGTTAATGAAATTGAAGATGTAATTAAAAAGCTGCCAACAAAGAAGAGTCTAGGTCCTGGTGGATTCATTGTTGAATTCTACAAGAAATTTGGAGAAGACCTAATGTCACTACTTCTCAAACTCTTGACTGAAACTGAAAGGGAAGCAACACCCCCAAATTCATTCCTGGAAGCAAGCATTACCCTGATACAAAAACCAGAGAAGGACATAACAAAAAAAGAGAACTGTAGGCCAGTCTCCTTAATGAACACAGATACGAAAAACCCCAATAAGATACTAGCCTACAGAATGTGGCAAATCCTCAAGATTAAACACTGTGACCAAGTAAGATTCATCCCAAAGATGCAGGAATGGTTCAACATATGAAATCAACAAAGAAAATATACCATGTTAGCAGATCCAGGAACAAAAAGCACCTGATCATCATAATAGATGCAGAAAATGCATTTGACAAAGTTCAACACCCATTCATTAGCTAAATGCATCCAAACCATTGAGGTATCCATGAGAAGTCATTCACAGTGAACTAGACAAGTACTCTTAAATTTCAAGAAATACAATGAGATTACCCTAGTTAGTGGCAACTAATTGAAAGATAGCTAGGAAAATCAGGAAGACTAGTGTTTCTACCTGTGATTGGCCAACTCTCAACAAATGTGATACTTCTCTGGTCTCAGCAAAAGCACTCCCAGAAACCTGGGGGGTTGTTTCAAAGGCTGTATAACTAGACAGTAGGTTTGCTCATAATCTGTGCAATTATACCATTATTATAATTCAACATACTTTTGTTCCTATATATCTTTCTGTCTCTAACCAAGTTTGTTTAATTTGGTTCCCTGAAAGTCTCAATCATATTTAACAATAAGACAATTAACAGAGTTATTTGAGGATCTGTGTACATGCAAAGGCTTGCTGATACCTGTCGTTCCCTTTTGAGGTAAAAGCAAAAAGCCCTAATTTTAGAATAAAAATATCCGTGCTCTGGAGCTATAATATCCTTGGAAGAATTGAGTTGTCCAGAGATGTTTTCCCCTCCCTGTCTTCCTCATTCCCTCTCCCTCCCCGCTTACACTCCTCTCCCCCCTTTCTCTCTGTGTTAATATCTAGGCCTATTTGTGGTGCTGATATTGGTGGCAATGTTGGTTATTCCATGCCCAGCATTGGTGCCTAACATTTAATTTCCACTCCCAATCTACCTTGTGTTTCAAAGCTTCCTTCCTTAGTGGATCCATCAGCTCTCTTCATTTTTAGTACTCTAACCTGAGAGCTGTATTTCTCAAACCTGCCTGAGAACAGTAGTCCATTTAGTTTTGCTTTTTTTAGTTTCTAATAGATTCCTAACTTATATACTAAAAATAAATTAGCAGAAAAAAAGAAAACATGTTTGGAAAACATGTCAATGTTAAGTTACCATAAAGACTTGTAATGGTTAAATTTTCATTTCATTTTGGGCCATTCTGTAAACCATACTTTGCAAGAAATAGTCCAGCTAATGAGTATGCCAGACACATGTTCATTATTTGGGTGCTCCTTAGAAATGCACAATCTCAAGCATTTTTCCAGATCTAACAAATCAGAATCCTCCCAGTTGATTTATTTGCTCTTTAAAGTTTTTAGGGAGTTTCTACTCTTTCACCTGTTGTTTGTCTTTCAGGAATGTGTTCCTATCTCTACCTGAGACAGATTTTATTTCAGTTCTTCAGATGGCTGGAATTTTCTCCTTATTTAGGTCACTGATCAAATGTTACCTCTGTAGAGAAGACTGCCCTGGTTCGCAAATAAAAACAATAGCCCCTTACACTTCCCATGGCTCTGTATTGTCTTTACAGCATTTACCACTATCTAAAATTACTGTGGTCCCCCTTCCTGTCCTCTGCCCCCACTGAGATGCAAGCTCCAAGAAATCAGAGGTCTTGTATGTCTCATTTCCTGGTCAAAATGCGGTATTTGATGAGTGGTAGGCCTGCACTCTGCTTCTGTACCTTGGGGCTTCTGTTCGCTGCTAACTTTTTTGCCTCACTGCTTCTGTTTTATTACTTTCTCTTTGTATCTTTCTCTATCTGTAATAAAAGTTCCAATACAAACTGGCTTATCAGATACAAAAGATGTTGGTTTATGTAGGTATAACAGACCAGGGATAATTTAGTGAGAGCTCAACATCCCATGCTTTCTGATTCTTTCAGTTCTACTCTTCTCCCTGGGTCTGCTTGAAGTTCAGACTGGTAAGTACATAGCCACAAAAGACACAGCTCTCAGATTCATTCAAAATGTCAAATTCTAGACAAAAGATATCTACAGATCTCTCCTTTTAAACAGTAGGTAAAATTCTCCCCACAATATCTTGTGCTATTTCCATAGCATTTTATAAACTGTACTGAGCTATAGGCCCATTCTAAAAATGTATGAACATGGTACTATCACAGGACAAATAAAATGCACAGATTCCAAGTGTACAATTCACTAAGTTTAGGCAATTATATATGCTCAAGTAGATACCAACACAAATAAGATGTTTCCTCTTATACTTCCCAGGCAGCCCAGTATGTTGCCAGGCTTTACTCAAGTGGCAAAAGGACAACGACTAGTGCTATTCCCATCCTTATGTCAGATATCCATGTTTTATTCATTCTAGATTGTCACATTGAATTTAATTTTTAAAAATAGTATTTAAATGTCTTGACTTCTGAGGACTTTGTGTCCAAAGTATGCACTTCACCCCCTTCACTTGCTTTCCTCAGATTGCAAGCCTATGATTCTTGAGTCTCTGTGCCTGTCTCTATGTCTCTACCATTCCTTCAGAATGATATCTGCACGTGGTCTTTCCTTGTGGTGGCTCCTGAGTGGCCAAACGTCTTTCATGGAAACCAAAGCCTCCCAGAGCAGCTGCCCAAGAAAAACGAGCAGGCCAGGTACATGCCTTATTAATCCATCCTTAGAATTCACAGTGTCACTTCTGCCATATTTCATTCATGATGCCAGTCACAAAGGTTTGCTAGGCACCAGGAAAAGAAACATGGAAACATAGACTCTATCTTTTGATAAAAGAAATGCTAAAGAATTTGCAGATATATTTTTAAATTACCATAAACCCTATTGCTCTTGAAGGCCTGTAGGGATACTAGTACTAGCCCTTAGATTAAAGTGTTAAAAATGCATATGCTAACTAATTTTTTTAAATCATCACATTTATTTTAAAGTATCTTTTTGCCCTCGGGTATAGTTTGATATATTGGTTTTATTTACTCTGACCTCTAAATTTAACATTTTGGGCTCCACCAAGTATAAGATAAGGAGCTAGAAATGAAGTGAAAGAAGCAAAAGTATTTCTTTTCTTGGCTGGATGTTTAGAACTGCCTTCAACCAGACATACAAGGGCTGGCTTTTTCTCTGATGGGGGTGATATATTGAGTTATCTGGAGTCCTCCACTCTGGCTCCTTGAATCTCTGCCTATTATGAGAGTGATGCATGTTCATGCTCACCACATGTAACTCCCAACAGCCCCACACATTCCTCCTGCTAGGGTCAACACTAAAGGGAGGAGGTTCTTTGGGAAGTTCTTTCACAATGGCAAGATTTTTGACACAGTATCTTCCAAGTGATCTACAGAATACCACAGAGAATCTCAGCAATTCAACCCCACCCAAATCTGTAGATTTCTCTTGGACCTGCTCTCATGGGCAATTCTGGGCAGCTTCTCTTATCCAGTACAGGGTCAAACAGTGACCTCTCTGCTCCCTAAATTCCAGAGAACCCAGTCAAATTGTTTCAAAACCTTTTTCAACATGTTTTGTTTCAGTAGGTACACACAAGGCCTACCAACTTTTTACAGCTCACCAAGCATTCAGCTTAGGAGATAAAATACCTCGCCCTTTAGCAGAACATCCACACTCTGTAAGTCATTTAAAGTGCTTTTCACTATCTAGAGACATGTTGGAAAAATAAGATGCTCTCCATTATGAGGAATGGAAAAGAAATACAGTACTCTATCAGGTGTATGATTTTCTTCAAAGCAATCTTCACCCTAGAAACCCTCATTGGAATTCTACTTTTTCTTCCATGTAGCATCAAAGAGGGTGGTGTGTAGAGGGGAAAAGAATGATGTTGTGTTTTTGCATACTATTGAAGATATGTCTATGACTTTTTTAAATTTTTTTTTTATTTTAGGGAAGGGTCTACAGGGTGTTCAGGGTCTCGCTGCTAAATCAGACTCATAGTGATTCACCTGTTTACAGCCTCCCAAGAGCTGGGATTGCAGGCTGTGTCACCATGCCCAGTCTCAATTGCTGTCTCAGCACACCCCCGGGGCGTGGCCTACATGGCAGGCCCAGGGATCGAATCCCCAGCCCCTGTGCCACTTTAATCCACTGAGATATATGACTTCTATCAGGATATATGAACTAAATTTTCCTTGGGATTCCAGGTTTGGGACTTCATCAAAGGTTCAAGAATAGAAAAACATCCCACTTGATTTGGTAATGTTTTTGCTATCCTATCTAAGAGTTACATATTACAGTACCTACTACTGTATCATGTCCTGTCTCCTTTTTCACATTATGTCACATTGTTTTAAATATTATACCTTCAGGATACATTTTAATAACTAATACTGCTGACTACTGTTTTTTTCATCAAAATTTTCATAGCATTCTCATGTGACATAAAAATTCTTCAATTATATTTCTGCCTTAAGGTAATCAAGATTATTAGACAAACCAAAAGATAATCCAAATGGAAATTTTAATTTTATTTTTTTCTTTTAATAACATCTGAATAAACTATTTTATATGTAAGACCATTTGAAGATTTTATAAAGTCTATATTTTAGAAGCAAATATATAGGGCAATAACAGTAAGGGCTGGGGAGAGACTGCGATTCATCTCTCCTGGGTTCAGCAGCCCCCAGGTCCGAGGTCGCTTGCTCTTGGCGCTGTTCAGCAGCTACCCACGGTCCCCTTGCCACCCACCATGGTGCTCCTGTGCTCCAGCCTCCGCCTTCCACCCAGGCCTTGCTGTGGTAGCCTCCGCCAGGGCCAGCCCCTGGTGGACCCATGTGGAAATGGACCCCCAGATCCCATCCTGGGAGTCACTAAAGCCTACAAGAGAGACACCAACAGCAAAAAGATGAACCTTGGCGTTGGTGCCTACCGCGACAACGGAAAGCCCTATGTGCTCCCTAGTGTAAGGAAGGCAGAGCCCTAGATCGCTGCAAAAAACTGTGCATAAGGAATACCTGCCCATTGGGGGCCTAGCTGAATTTTGTAAGGCATCTGCAGAACTAGCCCTCGGGGAGAACAACGAGGTGTTGAAAAGTGGTCGGTTTGTCACCAGGCAGACCATTTCCGGAAGGGGGGGCCTTAAGGATCAGAGCCAGCTTCCTGCAAAGATTTTTTAAGTTCAGCCAAGATGTCTACTTGCCCAAACCATCCTGGGAACGTCACACACCTATCTTCAGGGAGGCTGGCATGCAACAACAAGGTTATCGTTACTACGACCCCAAGACTCGCGGGTTTGACTTCACCGGTGCCGTAGAGGACATTCCAAAAATACCGGAGCAAAGCGTTATTCTCCTGCATGCCTGTGTCCACAATCCCACAGGAGTAGACCTTCGCCAAGAACAGTGGAAGGAAATAGGATCACTGGTGAAGAAAAGGAATCTCTTTGCGTCCTTTGACATGGCCTACGAAGGCTTCGCCAGCGATGATGGGGACAGGGATGCCTGGGCTGTGTGCCACTTCATTGAACAGGGAATTAACGTTTGCCTGTGCCAGTCATATGCCAAGAACATGGGCTTGTATGGAGAACGTGTGGGAGCCTTCTCCGTGATCTGCAGAGATGCAGATGAAGCCAAACAGGTAGAGTCCAAGTTGAAGATCTTGATCCATCCCGTGTATTCCAGCCCTCCTCTTGATGGGGCCCTATTGCCTCTACCATTCTCACTTCCCCGGATTTGCGAAAGCAATGGTAAAGACTGCTGCTGCGCAGACATGCACTAGTTCCCACCGCTACCTCGAGGCCAGTTTATAACCTTGCAGTGCACAGTACCTCACCGATGCCATGTGTGCAAAGCGAGGGGGTGTCAAGAAAGTGTCCATTTTTTTTCAGTGCATAGAAATTTCATTTCCCTATAAGAGACACACATAGTTCAGAAATAGCAGTTTCTTTCATTCTTTAGTATCCATATTTAGTAAAGCCTGCCTTCCAATCTCAAATTCAGATTAAAGTACTTTACATAGAAATAATTCCTTAAGAAAATAATATTTTATTTTTATTTTGTAGTGCCAGGGCTTGCACCGAGGAATTCACTTGTGCTAGGCAAGCACTCTACCTTTAAGCTACACCCACAGTCCCCATATTTTTGTGTTTGTCCCAGTAATTGCTTGTATTCAATCAGTATTTCTCCATCCTTTTGATTTTTATTATCATGCCATTTGCATCTTACTACCTGGTCTCCAAATTAGTGTTAATCTTTTTTTTTTTTAATCACATTTCACACAAATACATTTTACACCATGGCCCTGAATACCTTACTTGTATATGATTGTGTATATAACCAACCTGTTTAAAGCTCAATGTTTGCCAAACATGATGGTGCATACCTATAATCCCATTACTTGGGAAGCTGAGGCAGGAAGTCATCATGAGTTCAAAGACCTATGTAGTGAGACCACATCTCAAAAAAAAAAAAGAAAGAAAGAAAGAAAGAAAAAGAAAAATTTAGTCCTGAAGCCAGTTATAGCAGACCACACAGTCATAGATCTGCAAAAAGCTGAGGTGCCAGAATTGCTTGAATTTGAGACAAGCCTGAGCAACAAAGCAGGACCTCATCTCAAGGAGCACACATTCTCTGAGACTGGGGACTTCAGGTGCTACACTCCAGTATTCATTCATTCTCCTTCCTTTTTTTCTTTCTTTTGTAGTGCTGGAGATGAAATCCAATATTTTTTAAATGCAAATTGTACCCTACTAAATTGAACCTATGGCCTACCTGTGGGTCATGACACTCAGTATAGTTTAATTCAGATGTAAGTTGGTCTTGTATAACTTAGATGAAAGGATAGATTTCTGTGTAGTTTTTTTAATTAATTTTATTGAGAAACAAATAGCAATGAGACCATTTCAAGGCCGATTAGTAGGACATTCAATGGTTGATACATTGCATGTTATTGTCTTTGCAGTGGTTATTCATACTGCAAAGTGCAGACATGATATCCTGTCCAAGCACTATTAGTACAAATCTTTCTTCTCACTGAATTGAGAGAGGGTAGCTGTCTGTCTGTCCTATTTTGTATACACGGATGCAAGGTGGTCCTTCATTTGTATTCCCTTCTCTTGTTTAGTTTTGTCAGAGATGTGTATTCCATTGCCATTTAAATGTTGTAGGTGCGTGAATTCAGCAAAATGATCCAGTATAGTCCAGTGGTTTGTCCGTGGAACTGGCAATGTCAGAAGTTGTTGACTTGAGCCTTTTACAGCTTGGCATGTTGGTGTGGCTTTGCTTTTTGTACCTCATTTTTGTGTTTTTCTGCTAGATGGTTGAGACCAAGGTAAGGCAAGATTTATTAAATGAGAAATCTAGCTTTTCTGCGTGGCAGGGGTCAAATACCCTCAGGATTTACCCTGGAGCCCTGTACTGCAGTTTCTGGATCCTTTGACAGTGTCGGCCATGTGGATGAGTCATGGCCATTTCTTGACCGGTTTACTCTCTGTGAAAGCCTGGGAGGGTGTTTTCTCTCCATGTGATTCTCCTTGGACACACTATATGTGTGTCACTATATGTGTGTCACTTTCCTCTATGGCCCCATGATTTCCTTGATTGGAGGGTTTGGGACATTACTGAGTTACAGGATGTTATAGTTCTATGTAGTTTCTTAGTAGAAAAAATAAGTCTGCTGTCTGTTGTCTCCAGAAGAAAAAACAAAAAGCAATAAGGGCCAGGGAGATAGCTTAAGCATTTGCTTGGAAAGCACAATGTCCTGAATTCAATCCCCAGTACCTAAAAAAAAAGAGCATTTTAGATGTATTTCCCTGAAATCCTTTTAAAAAAATATAATCAGTAGATCCAGTCCTAGCCCAGGCACAGTACATGTGTGGGACAGCATCTGGCTACACTGCGCCTGCAGGACCTACCAGTCCCAGGCCAGGCACAGC
>NDGM010942325.1:0-10084 GCA_002564305.1 Octomys mimax | reverse complement strand
CTCAGGATTTACCCTGAAACCCTGTACAACAGTTTGTAGATCCTCTGTCAGTGTCAGCCATGTAGATGAGTCATGGTCATGTCTTGGCCAATTTGCTTTCTGTGAAAGCCTGAGAGAATGTTTTCTCTGCAAGTGACTCTCCCTAGGCACATTCTACATTGTTGATCACTTTCCTCATAGAACTTTCCAGCTAGAACGTTGTATATGGTTAGATTTCTAGATTTTTGTGTAAAAATTTGCAATTTTTAATTTCTATTTTTTACTATTATTTTTTAGTTTTTATTTTTATGTTTTTCACATTCTATAGGGATTTAAACATTAGCATATCAAAGATTTATGGAAAATACCTGCTCCATGTTATGTCTAAGGCATTTGATATTCAGACAGGTAGTGATGATAAGCCCAACTGCCTATGTTATAGCATGGTAATATCATTAAGCTTCTCTTCTGGATGGTTAACAACTTAAGTTTGCAGACAAAAAATTAGAGAAAGAGAAGGGTTATAAAGACAACCAACATTTTGTCCCTAGCCTTCAAGGTCAGTGAGGACTCAGGACATAAGAGAACCTATGCTGTAACATCCTGTAACTAAGTGGTGTCCCGAATTTTCTGTTCAAGGAGATTATGGAGCCACAGCCCCTGTGAATTTGAAGACCGCAGAATAAGCACCCCACTGCAATCCTACTACCTGCTGGCTGATGACTTTATACAGCACAGACCTGCATTCTGACTGCTCTGTGCATCTCCAATGAGAGCGGGAACACATCTTCAGTTACAATCATAAAACTGTAGTCCCTGGAAGATGAGATGGCCACATGTTCACAATTTCAGAGCTATTTCTTTGTTTTTATTCATTTGCATTTTATTTATTTGTTTAGTTTCATTTGAGTTTTGATTTTTTGTTTATTTTTATTTTATGTGAATATGAACACAGTTTTTGGTGTCTTTGTTTTGCTGTTTTTCCCTCTTCTTCACCTTTTCATGGGGCTTAAATAAACTTTCCTTATCCATGTTTTTTCTAGTCTCTTTTTCTTTTCCAATTTTTCCTCTTCTCACTTTTATTATTTCCCCTTATAGAAATTTTTCTCTTATTTTTTTACTATTTGTATAATTTATTTTTTCTCCTTGATTTCTTATCTATTTCTTGTCCCTTTTTGTCCTACCTTGCAAATTCTATAGATATCTTTCTACTCCCCAATTAAGAACTTTTGAATAACTTGTCTCTCCTCATATCATGAGTTGAAAGTATCAGGGTTTTCCTTTTGTATTCCACTGTTCTCAACTTCTATGTTTTTAATAGGACAGACACAAACTTTTGCAAATTTTTTGATCGTTCATTCTGTAAAATTACTGTTGAATTCTTCTTCACCATTTGCAAAGATATAACTGTTGAATTTAGTACATATTAGCTGTAAGTTAATACATGGGTTGCTTTAATGTTTACAGCATAACTGTCAATTTCTTCTCCAGGTTTAAGGGTGATACATAATTGGCTCTAGGGTGTGTGGATATCTAATTTGTTTTGAACAATACCATTGTGTCCAGTCCACTTATAATTAACAGTGTCACCTAATTGTCCATATGTCTCTGCAAGCCAACACTCAGATTGTCTTCACAATGCTAGAAACAAGTCCTAGTGAATTTGTTGCTAAGCTAACTAACTGCGACCCCCCCCTCTCAAAATAACTAAGCTGGTCAGATCTTGGAGTTCTGGCAAATATTATAGTTAGCTGCACACAAATTTCAACACTGAACAGCAAGTAACGAGAGCTCTAAAATAGGAAGAAGTCTTTAGACTAAAAGCACCTAAAAATCTCAAAACAAAAGAAAAGAAAAAACAAACAACGAGAATGAAAAGAAAAAACTACAAAATGCCTCTCAAATTCCCAACTACATTAAATCCAATCCATGGGCCACCAAGAGGTAGAACAGTATAAACCACATGCTCAAATTGTGTGAAAGCATAGAAGAGATTGGAAAACAGCTCAAAAAGATTAAAGAACATATAATCACATAATGGAACCAAGAAGTAAAATATTATAGGACACCTCAGAAAACCCTAATAAAAGACTAGATGAGCTAAACAAAATGATAGAAAACATTAATAACCAGTTTACCATAGAATTAAGATGCATAAAATGTTAGAAACCAGAAAATTAATATCCATATTGAAAGTGAGAGCAGTATAATAACCTATTGTGATAACAAAATTTTAAAGCTATAAGACAATGATCAGAAGACACTACACATGGCATAACTACTTTCCAACTGTAAGAAGAGAAAATAAACACATATAGAAATGAGGCATGTACTGTTCCAAATAGCCATGGCCAAAAGAGCCGCTTTCTGTGCCACACTGTTCTGAAAGTTCTGGAACCCCATCACAGGAACAAAATCTTGAAAGCTGTTAGAGAAGTGCAATGGACTGCATATAAATATAAACCTGTTAGAGTTAAAGCAAAAAAATATATACAAAACTTAAAGGACAGGAAGATACAGAGTGAAGTGTTTTATGCCTTAAAAGACAGTAGCCTCCAACTCCAATTTATGTATCCTGAAAAGCTGTCCTTGCAAGTTGACTCAGAAATTGTTATGGTATCCCCACAACAATGAGCACCTCAAGAAATTTGTGCCCATCAAGCCACAACACAAAATTTGTTAGGGATATCTCTGAGAGAATCAATGAAGCCAATAACAGCACTAAGTCAAAAGAGCATATATTCCTGGTGTGATAAGCAGCTAGACAGAGGGAGGAAATGAGGTTACCTGCAACAGGAAACTAACACAATGGTGGTCAATAGCTCTCAGGAATAACTCTCTATGTGAATGATCTCAATTCCCCCATTAAAAGACATAGAAATGTAGAATATATCAACAAATGATGCCCAAAAATATTCAGAGTATAAGAAAAACATTTAATTCAAAATGATGCTCACTGGTTAATAATCAATAGATGGAAAACAAATTCCATGCAATAAGAATTCAGAAGGACAAGCAGGAATTTCTATTCTAATGTTTAGACAAAGTAAATGTATGCCTTTCATGTAGATGTCCTCTGACAGTTTCATGTGGTCATAAGTGAGCAGCTTTGAATGTGGCTAAAGTAGGATGTGTAAAGCTGGCATTAAGGATTTGATGCTGGATTTAGAGTGTGTTGTTCATATTAAGGGAAACTTACTGTAGGTGTGGGTGGCACTACCCATAAGGTGGCTAGTCCAGGTAGGATTTAAATGGAGAAAAAAAATGTTGCTTCTACATCACTGCTTACTATTTCCCTGCTTTGCTGCTCACTGCCTTCTGCCTTCCCTGTCACACTATAAACTATTTCTCCCCTGCAGTGTCCCTCCACCATGCTATTCTGCCTTAGAGCCAGCCAACTATGAGCTGAAACTTCCACAAACTGAGCTACAGTACACTTTTCCTCCTTTAACTTTGAGAATCAGGTATTTTGTCTCAGTAATGAGAAAAGTAACAAGAATGGTTAATTTTAAGTCAAGATTGATCAGACAAAACAAAGAAGGTCGCTATATATTGGTTAAGGGAAGAATTAAAGAGAAAGAGTTAACAGTTATAATCATATTCGCACCAGATCCTAGCACACCCAACATCACATAGCAGACACTAATGGACATGGAAAATACCTATCGGATTGACATAGGGGATCTCAGTACCCTTAACAAGGAAATATCAGTGTGGGACCAAATCTTCCAGCGAATGAATATAGTATATATCTAAGAATACCCCAATTACAAAATACACATTCCCAGGACCACATGGAACTTTCTCAAAATTAAACCACATACTAATTCATACCACATGCTTAAGTAAATGCAAAATAATAAAAAATGCCAGGCATGTTATTGGATAATGGTGCAGTAAAACTAGAAACCAGTGGCAAAAGTCACCACAGAGACTACATAAAAAATAGAAATAAAATAACATGCCTTGCATAATAAATGAGTCAGAGATAAAATTAAATAAACTGGTTTCTGCCAATGATAATGTTGTTATAACATACTGGAACATATGATGGGACACATTGAAAGCAACCCTAAGTTTATAGCAGTGAATTTCTGTTTAAAGCAGAAAAACAGAAAGATCTCAAATACATTATCTAATGATTTGCTTTAAGGTACTAGAAAAAGAATTAACACCTAAAACTACTATGAAGGATATGATAAAATATCAGAACAAAAATTATTGAAATTGAGACTAGAAAAAACAATACAAAGAATCAATGAATCAGAGATTTGGTTTTTTGAAAGATAAAACGAATATGCAAACTCTTAACCAGTCTTATGAAGATAAGAAAAAGACTCAAGTCCCTGTGACTAGAAATTAAAAAGGTAAATTATAATGGATTCTGCCCAAATCCAGATGATTTTTGGTAGCTATTTTGCAAATCTATAACTAATAAAATGGAAAACTCAGAATAAATTCCTTGATACGTATGAACCACCAAAGAAACCAAGACGATAATAAAATTCTGAATGAGCCAATATCAGTCAATGAAATTGAAGAATTAACTAAAAAACCAACTCAGAAAAGCCCATTAAAAGAAACTGTTTGTACCTATATTGCTTAAGTTTTCATGCCTATATTTGGTAATCTGAATTACTTTGAAGATAACAATACCAACATATTGTTAATCTCTTATTATTATGATTTGAAATTCTGCATCATGATTTTTTTCTCTTTAAAAGAAGAAATAGAATTTCAGAGAAAATTTAATACCAGTATGCCACAAAGTCTTTAATGAAGTTGAAAGGGAAGCAGTATGAACAGTGTTATTCCTGGAAGTAAGTATTAATATGATCCCAAATCCAGAAAAAAAACTCAACCATAAAAATAGAACTATAGAATAATCTTGTTAGTAAACCCGGATGCAGAATTCCTCAATAAGATGCAGACAAACAATGCAGCAAACTATTAAAAGGATCATACATTATGAGCAAGTAAGCTTTATTCCAGCAACGCATGAATGGCTCAGTGTACGTAGTCAATAAGTATAATACACCACATAAACAGAAAGAAGAATAAAAATCACATAACCATCACAATAGGTACAGAAAAAAATATTTGTAAAGCCCAACATGCATTCATCATAAAAACCCACAGGACAATAAGAGCAAAAAGTATTTATCTAAATTGGATAAATGACATCAATGAAAAACCAGTGGCCAACATCATTTGAAATGGAGAGAAGCTGAAAACTTTCCAATGAAAACCAGGACACAATTTTGAAACAATATTATAGGAAATTAGCAATGGTTATTACATTGCATATTGTTACCTTCAAAGTAGTTGCTCAGATTACTAGCTATAGGCATGCAGAGCTAATAAAATGATAGTCAGTAATTATTCCTTTCAATGAATTAGTAGAAATTAATAGTAAATTATTTTAGCTAGTACAATTATTTTATGAGTATATTCCCTATCATATCTTCATATATTCCCTCCTTTTTTTACCCTTTCCCTCATGCCAGTGGTTCTTTCTTCCTTAGTAGTTTCTTTCCTTTTCACAATATCTATTGTATATTTTTGATTTCATTTCTGGTCAATATATTTTTCAAAATATTAAAGAAATTATACAAGAGAAAGAAATAAAAGGGGCATGGATGGGGGGAAAAAGTAGTCAAATTATCTTTGCTTGAAAATGAAAAGATCCTTTACACAGAAGGCCCTAAAAATTCCACCCAAAGTGTCCTATAATGGATAATTTGGTATCATAGAAGGATACAAAGTCAAAATTCAAACATTGATAGCATTCTATCAATTATAACAATATATCATTGTTATTGAAACACCAAGAGTGAACTCATCAGGGGAAAAATTAGGGAGACAATGACTTTTACAATAGTAACAACAACAAAAAAATATATCATCTAGCCAAGGAAATGAAAGATCTTTATAATGAAAAGTATAGTACTCTGAAAAAGGAGAATGAAGATAATGTCAGAAAAATGAAAAATATCCTCTATTTCTGGCCACGTGACCTAATGTAGTCATAATGGTCATACTTCCAAAACTGTTATTAAGACTGAATGTCATCTCCATCAAAATACCAGTAACATTCCTCACAGATAAGAGAAAACAATTCTAATATTTATATGGAACCAGAAGAGATCTAGAATGGCAAAAGCAGTTATGGGTAACAAAGACAAGGCAGCGTGCATCACAGTCTTGTGCTTTGAAACACAGTGATGAAAACAGCATGGTAAGAGCAAAAAAGGACTTGTGGATCAGTGAACAGAATAATGGACACAGAAATAATACTGCATATGCTCATCTATTCTACCTTTTACAAAGGATATTTTTTTTTCTTTTTTTTTTCCAGAACCAAGAATTGAACTCAGACACTTGTGCTTGAACATAGCCCAATATCTCTTACCAAACACTAAACTAAAATTTAAAAACTCAAACTAAGGGCTAGCCAAATAGCTCAGCAGATTAAAGCTCCTACAAGCAGGTGCAGGGGCCAGGGATTCAATCCCAGGCCTGCTGTGCTGGCCCTGCCCTTGGGGCGCATTGAGACAGCATTTGAGTCTGGGTGTGGTGGTGTACACCTGCAATACCAGCCCTTGGGAGGCTGTAAACAGGCAGATCACTAGGAGTCCAATCTAGTAGTGAGACCCTAAACAACCCTGTAGACACTTCCCTCACCCCCCAAAAAAAATCAAAAATAAAATAACTCAAACTGAAGAACTAAATATAAAAACAGAGGGCTGGATAGATAGCTCAGTGGTCTGGAATAGAGAGATTGCTCAGTGGTCTAAGTGCCTGGCTGCCAAGCTCAAGGCGCTAAGTTATAATCCAGTTACCATATGCTTTACCAGCCCCACTGTACCAAATAAATTTGGGGCTGGCAAGATAGCTCAGCAGACTAAAGGAAGCTCAGGAAGAGCACAGGGACATTGGTTCAATCCCCGGCACCACATACCACCCTAAACCTACCCTCACAGCAGACTGAGCCCTCCAATAAACAAACAAACAAACAAACAAACAGGAACATTCTACTTGAAGAGAAAATAGAATTCTTGAAGACATAGATGCATGCAAAGTCTTTCTGAACAGAACCCTTTCTGAACAGACTTTCTGCACAAGACATATAACTAAGAATCAACAAATGGTATAACATCAAATTAAACAGCTTTTGTAGAGCACATAAAATCACCAACAGAGTGAAAAGACAATTTACAGAATGGGAAAATTTTTTATACATTTGCTTCAGATGACAAATTAGTATCTGGAACAAAGAACTACAACAAGAACAACAAAAATTTAGACTTCTTAAATTTAAAGACCCAATAAAAATGGGCATTTGAAGTGAGCATGTACCTCTCAGATGAAAAAAACAAACCACAAACTAGCACATGCGAAAATGTTCGACATCGCTGGCCCTTTGAGGAATGCAAAATAAAACAACATGGAGACCCTATGGCACTCTACAAAGAACGGCTACCATCCAAAATGGGTAGCAAATAGTGCAGAGGCTGCAGTACAAAAGAAACTCTTCTTCATTGTTGCTCAGAGCATGGCCTGATGCAACCATTAAGAGAATCAGTGTACAGTCATGCAACCACTGTGGAAATCAATATGGAAATTCCTTAAAACAAACTAAAATCAGAAAATCCATTTGACCAAACTATTGTCTTTCGGGATATCATCCAAAAAAGTTAAGGTCATCATAACACAGTGACATACACACATGAATTTGTAGCATAATTCATACTAGAGAAATCTTGAAAGTGAACTACATGTCCAGCAACATAAGAATGGTTATTAAAAGCCTACCTAGGGCCAGGGGGATGGCTCAGTAGAGTAAGTACTTGCCTGGCAAGTGCAAGGCCCTGAGTTCAATCTTTGGTTCTGAAAAAAAAAAAAAAGCCTACCTATACATTTATACACAGTGGAGTACTATTCTGCCATAAAAAACATGCTTGAATCATTTGTAGAAAAATGCATGCACTTGCAGACAATAATGTTAAGTGAAGTAAAAGACCTGAAATCTTAAATATTGCATGACTTCTTTTATATGAAAAACTTAACTTATAAAGCACAAACTGAAAAACAGATCACTGGAAAAAAGAGAAAGGGCAATGTTAAAGTAAGGAATAAAAAGAGCTGAAAAGCCTTATGTGCATGTACCAATTCCTTACAGTGAATATAGTCATTATGTACCACAAACATGTACTAATACATGTCCAAAGATTCTAAGACATTCCAGATCATTAAGAAAAATAGAAATAAAGATCACAATGAGGTACCAGTTCATGCTCAACAGGAAGATAACACTTAAAAAGTGGTAAAAAATATTTTAGCTATGTTGTAGAGAAATTAAACCCTTTCTCATGTTGGCAAGAACATAAATTATTCACCACTGTGAAAGGAAATTTGGTAGTTTCTCAGACAATTACATACAAAAAGACTACATAAAGACACAGTCCTAGGTTTATACCCAAAATAAAGAAAAATACATCCAATGAATGGGTATACATACATGTTCAAATCAGCACTATTCACAACAGTAAAAAATGTAAACATTCCATATGTCATAAGTGATTAAATGAAGTAGCTATACTATAAACTTATAATTGAATAATAGTTAACTGTCTATATTTATTACAGAATCATCTTAGCAAAATAAACCACAGTAAAGGAAAAATACGATTCAATTTAAATAAATTATCTAGAAAGGAAAACTCCATGGGGGGGACTACACATTAATAGAAGAGTCTAAAGGAAGCATAAATAGGGAAAAATTGGTGAATAGATAAATTATTTTACTTAGGAGTTGTATTAAGAATGATAAAATGATGAAATATTTTGAAACAAGAAAATGCAGCAGTTGAACAACACTTTGAATGTATTTAAGGTAATGGATTGTTCAATAAAGAATGATCAACTTTACATTGTATGATTTTATATCATTAAAATATATGAATAAGTAGTAGAACTAAGGAGGAAATAAAAAAGTGTTACATAGGAGAAATATAATGAAATTCACGATCTCAGTAACTCATAGAACTTCTATAACACAAGTATTAAGGATATAGAATGTGATTAAAAGCACCAATTACAATAATCAAGCAATGGATATAAATTCACATTGAGAGAGCAGTGCACCCAATGAAGACTACAAATTAATTTCAAGTGAACATGCATCATTCATAAATATGTTAGTCTTAAATATTATATAGCTGAAATAAGTAAATTATATTTTCCAACCATCAAGGTATTCAGTAAAGTACAAAAAGATTATGAAGAAAACCTCCAAGCATCACGAAAGTATGCAAAACAATTTCAAATAACTTATGGATAAGACATAAATCATGTGGGATATTAAAGACTATTTAAAATTAAATGATAATGAAAGCAGATGATCGAAATATGTGAAATATAGCTAAGAACTTATTATAACAGATGTTAAGACTTTAGATGTCTATGTATTAGAAAATGGATAGATATAAAATTAATGTTCTCATTTTCAGTGTGGAAAGACAGAAGAGCACTACAAAAGAAGAAAATGGAAATAAAGACAAAAGCAACTATAAATAGAATAGAAAACAGACAAATGACCTGAAATGAGAAAAATTATTCTTTGAAAAGAATAAAGTGATAAAAATACAACTAATTAGTTAGAAGAAAATATTTTAATTACTCATAATAGAAATACAAAAATTCATTAAAGCTCTCCAAATATTAATATAAAATAATAAATATGAATAATTTTATGGAAATGAATTTTGTTTATATAAAATTTATTATGTTCTTTTTTGTGTGTGCAGGATCTCATTACGCAGCTTGGACTCATAGTGATATTCCTGTTTTCAACCTCTGTACTGCTGGGATTACAGGTCTGTGCCACCATACCTGAACTCCACTGGCTCAGCATGCCCAGGGACAGGGCTGCTGTGCCAGTGCTCGAAACTTGGCCCCTGAGCTTACCTAAGCAAGCACTTAGTCTGCTGAGCTATCTTGCCAGCTTTTTAAAAAAAATAATAAATTTAGACCCACTCCTACCCCAGGTCCGGTGAGTGTGCAGAGAGCTTCCTGCTACCCTGCGCTGGTGGGACCAGTCCCA
>NDGM010942324.1:0-10296 GCA_002564305.1 Octomys mimax | reverse complement strand
CCTTTTATTCTACAGCGCAAGATTCACTACACTTCACACACAGCCTTTCCTCTTTCTGGATTTTGGGTTAAAGACCCCTATTTTGAACCCTTGCCTCTTTTCACCTGAGGACAACTGAGTATTCTTGGGGGCCATACTACAATCTGTGCTGTCTTTCTTTTTGTCTGTCTGTCTGTCTGTCTGTCTGTCTGTCTTTTTGAGACAGGGTCTTGCTATGCAGTTCAGGCTGGCCTTGGGCTTACTTTGTAGCCCAGGCTGGTTTAGAACTCCCAATGATCTTCTTGCCTTACCCTCTCAGTTGCTGGCATTACAGATGAGTGCCACCACACCCAGCAAGTCTGCTGTCCTTGGACAAGTAGCTTATTGGCCATACCCTATGATGATGGCTCCATTACTCAAGTCAGCTTAGGATCTGAGTGTAGAAGGCCCTCTATACTCTGGCTCTGTAATAGATATGTAATTATTTTATGAGCGGAGTTGTATTGCAGTATGTGGCTGTGTCTCTAATTTGTCAGAAGCCTTCTTGTTAGCCTCCAAAGAGTTTCTTCTTCTTTCTCAGAGCAATAAAAAGTCACATAGAAAGCACTCCTTCCTATCAATGAATGGGAGGCAACGTAAACTTAAGCTGGAAGGTGCAGTTAGATTCACCAGTCTGTGGTTGGCTACCTACAGAGCAGCAGCAGGGAATACAGCCACGACAAAAGGAGTAATATTCCTGTTCCCATGGGTTTCAGGCTCAGTGCAGGCAGGCAGATAATAACCCAGTTAGAAATAGGCTAAGTTTTCAGATAGTGCTAATTTTTAATGGTGCTAGCTGAATATGAGGGTTATGTTAGAGAACTGATTCTAGGTATCCTACCGTGGAGCCTGGAGAGTGGATTCAAATGTCCAGTGAGATGCATAAGAGAGAAGGACTTGGGCCAGCCTAATAGCTCAGCAGATTAAAGCACCTGCAAGCAGGCGCAGCGGCCAGGGGTTCAATTCCCAGGGCCTGCCGTGCCAGCCCCGCCCCTGGGGTGCACTGAGACAGCAACTGAGACTGGGTGTGGTGGCGCGTACCTGTAAGCCCAGCACTTGGGTGGCTGTAAACAGGTGGATCACTATGAGTCCCATCTAGTGGTGAGACCCTGAGCACCCTGTAGACCCTTCCCTAAAATACAGACAGACAGACAGACAGACAGACAGACAGAGAGACAGAGAGAGAGAGAGAGACAGACAGACAGACAGAGAGACAGACAGAGACAGAAACAGACAGACAGACAGACAGACAGACAGACAGACAGAAACAGACTTGTTCTGTGTCACTCCAAAGAGCCAGAAGTGGATCCGTGTGGTGGAAGTTAATGAGGTAGCTGAATGGAAGCTTAGTTCACTTAATATTGCTGCTCTAGAAGTAATGTCAACTATCTTGAGGCCGATGAGCTCCCCATCAGAAGAGCACAGATAGAATCTGGGATTGGCTAGCAATGGCTCTCTCCAGTGTAGACTCTAAGACTATGGTCAAATGATAGTCAGATAAAGGTACCTTTTGGGATCTGAATCCAGTGACTCATGTCTCCAGTCTGTTAGTTACTGTGGGCAAAGCTTACTGAATTTCTTTCAGTTTTACTTTCCTCCTCTGTGGAAAGGATGCACCCACATGGAATGGTCCAAGAATTAAATTAACTAAGCCTTGTAAGTTAGCTAGTGCCCCTTGAGTGGCATTTACTGTTGCAATGGGCATTTTTGTGGTTATCATTATTGTGATCAGAACCTGGGATGATCGCCTCCATTTTGTGCTCTAGGGTGGCCGCCCTGCTGAGGCAATGATGAGGCATATGTGAAGGAAGCAGGAGGGAAATAGGTGGTGACTGCCTGCTTGAAAACACTGGGGATCTCATAAAAATCTCCAGGTCCCACACCCAAGCCATCCTCAAATCAGAACTACTATAGAGCTCTCCTCCATTAGATGACCCTTCTTTTCAGTTTTCTCTCTTCTGAGCTACCTTTGGTGTGAATTAAAAGTTTCACTTCACCAGGAAAGGAAAAGCAGGAGTAGAAATGATGCAGGGGGAAAGGTAATGGTGTGCTTTGTTTTGCATACCCCTCTGTACCCAGACGAACACCCCAAGTTTCCAGGGAGATGGCCTTGACAATGTCTTTTTGACTCAGGTATCTTTATATAAAATATGACCCTAGAGGGAACAACGTAAGATCCTCTTCTAAGATGAAGACATTCTTCTGGTCTAAATCATCTTCCAGGGCAAAACTCCCTACAGAGGTAAAGGAAGCTCACAAAGAGGAGAAGTATGAGAAACATCTGGAGGGAGCCCAAGCTGGAAACTGGAGGGCCTGACCATCTGCCAGAGGGCCAGATGCTGCTTCTGGAAGCCTTTTGCCTCTCAGCTTGTCATCTGGGTCCGATGATGCCATCCAAAAGAGAGACCACAGAGTGGGAGGGCAGTGAGCAATCCATCTCTTCCCACCCACGGTTTTTAATTGTGTGACACAGGGGGAAAGAGGAGGAAGGTGGTTACAAAGTTTGCCCACAAAACCACATCTTCCTCATGGAAAAGACCACTGCAAAACACATGGCCCTGACCACCCAGAACCTATAGAGCCAGGCTCACAACTTACTCCCTTCATCCTCCCTTCCCTTCCCTTTGGTCTAAGTGGAAAGGACAAACAGGTTTAGCTACACAGTTGTCAAGAAAAACTGCCATCTTCTGTCAATTTGGGAGCGTATGAAGGGTTTCTAACCAAATGCAACAGTCGTTATGTTATAGGATTTCCCGTATTGCAAGTGCTCTTTCTATTAACAGCTTTGGTGTCTGATTTTGGCCAAAGCAGATCATTGGAATTCAGAGGGATATCCTCTTCTTTTTCCATTGCAGAAGCAATCAAGGGTCTGTGCATATGGCACTCATAAAAGGAAAACGATCAAAACCACACACACAAAAAGGATTATTAAGTTCCAGACGAGATTACAGCCTCGTGTGATTTCCACCATTCAGGAGTGTCTTCTGCCTCGTAATTGCTCGCTGACAGATAGACTTACATAGGCAACATGGTAAACGTTGTAGCTGTCATATGTGTTTTATGCTATAGCCCTAGTTTGGGCCAGGGCCTATTTTCAGTATGAGCAGTGGAGTAATATGTCTGTGATGTGTTTTTATTTTAGTGTACGTGTTTTAACTTGCAAATAATTGCAGCATTTTCTGGGTGCATGCAAGGCAGTGACTTTAATTTTCAAGTGGCACCTGTTGGAATAATTTAACATATAAATTTCAATCTCACATAATTATTCAGCTACATTATTGTATAATTTACAAATGGAGAGAAGGTTATCTGTATTTGACTATATCAGGGAAGTTATTTTGTAAGAGTTGAAAGTCTTGGGTGGGGCCGGCCAGATAGCTCAACAAACTAAAGCACTTGCTTAGGTAGGCACAGGGACTGGGGTTTGATCCCCAGTTCACCATGTCAGCCCTGTCCTCAGGGTGTGCTGAGACTGGGCACGGTGGTATGCACCTGTAATCCCAGCACTTGGGAGGCTGAAAACAGGAGAATCACTTTGAGTCCATACTGTATAGTGAGACCCTGTAGATCCTGTACTAAAATACATAAAAAAGTGAAAGTCTTGGGTTGCTGATGGCTCTGCACTCTTTAGGGAAGTGACCGGGACATCTTGTGCTGGAATGGCTTCCTCACTGCTTGTTGTAAGCAGGCTGTGGTCACTATGGGGAAGGGCCTGGTCTCACCTTCCTCTCCCGTTTTCTTTCTGTGGGGCTGGCAGGACTAGGGCTGCAGGGGGCTCCTTGCTGCTCTGTGACATGGGTCTGTCCTATGGAACCATCATTAGATCTCAGTGCAATTTTTGCCCACTGAGGTTGTTAGTGGGGGGAAGAGGTGCCTGAGAGAGAAAAAAGATGATGTTCTATTTAATGTGGGGGTGACAGTTACACTCAATGCAGCTGTACCTGCAGAAAATCTGTGGTTTTTGGAATAGCAGATGTGGGGGAAATAAAAACAGGACGTCAATTTATGCTCACAACTGTTTTCAGACTCTCAAGGCTAACAATTGCCCAAATTAGAAAAAGTCTGATATTGAGGATTTGGGGGAAAAATTAAGTTTCCATCATGAAAATAGAAAGAAATGTCCTATCATAAGGTTGAGTCAAATGCTTCAAACCTAAGTGGTGGAAAACATTTGATTTTTGTTAGTGGTTTATCACATATGCTTCAGTGACCTGGGGACAATGAGTAATTTCTGAGACAGTGTTGGAAGAGGTGAGAACTCCTTTGCCAGCGTCAGAGACGCTGCAGCCTGAGGTCCAGTGTTTAGTAAAAGTGTGGAACAGCGGCCGATGCAAATCTCAGGCAAAGCAGAGTGCCCAGAGGTATCAAAATAACAGACTGGGGGTTGCTTAGGTCAAGACAGGTGTCCCCGGTTTTCAGTATCTAATTATATGTGCTCTATGATAGCGACATTTTAAAAAATATTTCAAAGACCAAAGGTAAACTTCAAACTTGTGATCTTTAACTTGTAAGAAGTTAGAGTCTTCCATGGGACTGAGCTCTGGCAAAATAGCCCTTTTTGCATAGTTTTGGAACCAGAATGATCTTGGAATGGCATAGTTGTGAAGCACACTGGACATCTGCCCAGCTCCTTTTGTGCACTGCCTCATTTTGTCCTCTCGATTTGCCCATGAGGCTCTGTTAATATCTCCATCTCTACCGCAGAAGTTCACAGCCTTCTTCAGCATTGGAGACAAGACATTGTTCTTAAGTGAATCATTTTATAAGAGAAAGGAGAGGGTGACTTAGCAACACAGCCATGGGGACAGCAGGCAGCACAACTGTAACTTGAAGCTAAGCCTTGGGATTCTCAGGCCCAGGCTCTTTCCCCCATTGGGCATTGGCTTCTCTGACACGGTTTTGCATGTGGTTAGCTTTGTCAATTTCAGTAGTTTATTTCTTAATTTTCCAAAGTATTGCTAATTGTGCAACGGATACTTAAAAAATAGGAGCTAGTGGCTCCAAATAGTCTTTGAGATTAAATGTGCTGTGGATACAAAGAACAAAATAAGATAGATTGTTAGACCTTTGTGAAAGGCAATCTGCAAATCTTCTTCAATCAATGTAAAATATTTTCTAATGGCTTAATGATGAAGAGCTTTTCCAGGATGATGGTACAATCCACTGTGGAGACTGGATCAGAGTCACAAGTCAGAGAAGGCAAATTTTATCCAAGTCCTTCCCAGCTGGACTTTATCCCGACCACCTGAATAGGATCAGGGAGGGAGAAGAGATGTCTAGGTTTCTCCCCATGTCCTGAAGAGAGAAATGAAGCAATCAAAAGTGGACCATCTTTCTGTGCTTTGTTTGTTTTACAGGAGGTTCTAGAAAAACTGTTAGATATGGAGGTGACTCAAAAAAACTAAAACCAGGAATTCCATTTGACCCAGCTAGTGCCCTCCTAGGTGTCATTCTGAAAGAGGTGAAGACATTATTTTACAGTGATATATGCATATCCATGTTTGAAGCAAAGCGAGTCACAGTAGCTAAGCTTTAGAAATGGTATAGGTGTCCATCAACAGGTGAGTGGACAAAGAATGTGGACTTGCACACAGCAGAGCACACTCTGCCCTAAAGAAAGAGAGCCTTGAGTCATTTGTGGGAAAATAGATGCATTTTGAGAGATTCATGTTAAGTGACATAAATCAGATGCACCAGTTCAGTTATTGCCTTGTTCCTATCAAATGAGAAACCCAATTATACATAAAAAGCAAATAGAAGATAATAAGAAGTAGGTAGATAGATCTTATCAAGTGGGATGTGGCTTGGAGGTAGAGGCAGGAGACAAGGAGACCAGAGAATGGGAATGAAAAGAGGAATTAGGATGTGTCACGTTCATGTACAAACTCCACACGAGAAGTAGGAACATCATTTACCGCAAACATATACCAATAAAACCAACTAAATAAAAGAGCTGTTAGGATTATTGGACCAATAGACCCAGTTCTGAGCTCACAGTGGAAGGTTCCAGACTCACAGAAAATAAAGCAGCCGCCCCCGGGAGCTGGCGCTATGTGTGGAAGTAGGCACAGCACATATGCACAACATCAGAGGAATGGGGACTTTGAAATCGTAGTTTGCACCCCAGCTTCTTCCACTTAGCTGTGTGGTCTTGGGCAAGCTGCTTAAGCTTGGAAAGCTTTGATTTCATCATCAGGAAGCTGTGGGCAGTATCACTCCTCTAAAAAAAGATGAAATAGGAGAATTATGAGACGCAACTAGCACATGGTGTATCGTGGGCCCTCAGGATGGTAGCTATTGCATTACGATCAAATGAACTATTTAGTAAGTGTGTAGCCCTGATATGTATAAAGGTTTAAGGAGACAAGAAAGGATAAGGCAGGACTTCTGCCTTCTGGAGATTATTTTCTAATCTATAATAGTCAAGGGGGAAAAATCCCAACTTCTCATCAATTTAGGGAATATTTATTTTGAGTGAGAGTGATTTGAAACTTGCCCTGTGTGAAAAGATTACAGTCCATTTCATTTTTCATTGCCTTTGTGTCTAAGAGGTCTTTCCTTGTGCAACTTCCCTTAATTTTTCTTCCAGTTATTCACCGAGTAGCATAAGTGGGAACTTCCATCTTCTATCCTTTTTTTGAAACATCCTCTTCTCTTTGCTTCTCCCTTTATGCCACATCAAGAATGCATTTCAGGAGAAGAAATGCTTGTATGTGTCAGCAGTTCCAAAACATGATTTACCTGGTCTGGAGTTTTATTTTTAGAACTTGCAAGTTGCATATGAGCAGAGGGTTGGGGAGCTCAGGCTCCAGATGTGCTTACAGCTGGGAGCAGGGTCTGCCTCCGCCTTACAGGATTGCAGGCAGGGGTCAGGTCTTCAGACTTCCGAATCTTCTAGGCTAGATTATGCCCTTCTTGCGATTTACTGACTGTGCTTTTCTCAGGGAAGAGCTGATTTATTCATGGTCCCTGAGTAGAGTGATAGCTTTAGTCACTCACTGGGTCAGGTGACTGCTTTAGCCTGCTGTCTCTCATCCATAGATTGTGTATGGCACTTGAATATTAATTAAGCTAATGCATGCACAATGCTTAGAGCACATAGTAAGCACTCAGCAAATATTTACTGATACTATTGTTAAGTTTCTTCTACATTATTATTATTATTATTATTATTATTATCAAACACCCAAACAAGCTTGCTTTTATTGCTTTTGAATCATTCAAACTGTGATGCAAAGAGAACTTGTCTTATCTGGCATTTCATTTGTTATTAATATTTGCAGTCATATAATGAAAAATGATAATTTATTCTCCTTAATTAGTAAAGGAAGGGGTATCGGCAAAATGCTTATAGATTGAAGTAAATTTTGGCATTCATTGCCATCTTTACCCCATTTAATGTAAGGATTCATGTATGAGGTATTATATATGTGTACCATCTCACCTAAAGAGTCCTGAGACACATCTGGCTCCTTAAAGAGGTTCCAGGTAAGGGACCATGAACCTAGAGATATGGAGGAGTTTGTTATTTATGATGCCTACACATCCCCTGGTCTATCAGATCATTGCAAAGGTCTTTTGAAATTGGGAAGGCAATTATGCACTCCCTTTTCCAAATGATGGAGAGAAAGCACAGGGTATTTAGATGACCTGTCTAAGTGGCTTGGCCAGGGGCTGAGGCTTTCTATCACAGTGCCTGCTCTTATGAGGCCAAAGAACCACAGATTCTATTTGGAAGACTGTAGGACCACAGAGGAGGGGACACCTGGTCTTGGTTTTAAAGCAGGAGTTAGTCTCTAGATCCACAAGTAACTGCAGAAAGAAAAATGATGCCTGGTTTTGGGGTTTTTGCATCATAGGGACTAACCTGCCTTGTGACTTAATTTAGCTTAGGGAAGTTTCAAGACACAGTGAAGAGAAGAGAGGGGAAGGAGAGAGGGAGAGAATGTAAAAGGGAAAAAGACATATTTCAACATTAGAAGAAATTTAATTTAAAAATTTTTACCCTCAACCCTATGTTTTTTATGATTTTGACTAAATGACTTTCAAGGACCAAAAGAAAAATTAATTGCCTTTTCCTTAATTCAAAATTGGAAAAAGAATGGAAATAGGAATTGATCCATATCATGCATATTTGTCCAGCTTTATACTTTGGCACAGGGGTTCTAAAGATTTTTCCATCATATATTAAACACTCTCTGGACTCTTCTACTTTTTCCAGGAACTTGGGAGTGGCATCTTGGATAGCATGCGAGGGGGCAATGTATATATATATATATATTTATCACAGCTTGGACTTGTAGTGATCCTCCTTTTTCAGCCTCCCCAGCACTGGGATTACAGGTGTGCACCACCACACCTGCTCTTCGTAGCTGGCTCAGCGCACCCCGGGGGTGGGGCCGGCAGGACATGTGGTGCCAGGGAACAAATCACAGTCCCTGCACTTGCCTAAGCAGGTGCTTAGTTCTCGAGCTATCTTGCTGGCCATTATTATTATTATTATTATTAATTTTTTGATTCTAGTGACCGGTTTTGTTCAGTCATTTGTAGGACATTTAGTGATACTTAGGCCAAAATTGCTTAAGGTACACTTCAAAGCACCCTAGAACCCCTTTTTCAAAAACGTGACATAACCTCCCATCATTTTAAATGCTTTAACAGAGCTCTTTGACAGACAACAAATCTCTATAACATTTCTCAAATAACATTGTCCTATACCTGGAACACAACACCCATTTTGAAACAGTAATTTGGCCCTGGAGGGCCCTTCACCCTTTCGCCTGCCTGCTCACCTTGCTGAACTGTCTAGGAGTCTAGCCCAGGACAAATGGGGCTGGGCTTATGTGGACTAATTTAAAGCTACTGCCGGGTCTTGTCTTTCTCCTGGAGAATGTACTTGCAAATGCAGTTTAAGTTGGAAGTGTCCCTGGACACCTGGTTTTGTGATTTTTTTTGTCTCCTCCCTTCCCTGATGTGGATCCTTTATTAGAAGACTGATGAACCTTGGCCTCAGTGAAGGATTAAGTGAGAAGGTTCTTCATGTAATAAATCTAAAGACATATTAAAAGCAAGAAAAAGGGATTTCCCATGTGTTTTGGGTGGATTTATAAGTGCCAAAGGCTAAACAACTTATAAGACAAGTAAGATTGCTCCTTTTTCCAACCTGGACATGTTCTAATATTGTGCCAGAGTATAGAATTAAGCTGGTTTACTAAGTAAAAACATGTAACATAATTGAAAATGCACAATACAAAGAGGAATTCTCAATATAGCAATGCCCTGTTGTGAAGATTACACTGATTTATACAGACTGCCTTAACTCCTAATCCCAGTCATGCACCACCAGAGGCGAGCTGAGTCTTTTATAACCAGGGGAAGAGAAAAAACACTTAATCATATATATTCCCCAAATTGAATATAAATTTGGAATTGGTGGTTGAGCAGGCCATTTATTTCTCTTAAACAATATAACAATGAAAACATTTTTATTACATCTTGACATGTGGATTTTCAAAGAAGTTCAGGCATTCCCTATTTCAGAAATGATGGGTCGAGCCAACCCATGGAGGAATGAGGAAAATGAATGATGGGTGGGGGAGAAGGGTAAATACTGTGGGACACAAGCTGTTTAGAAAAGAGCAGCAGGGAAGAAAGCATCAGGCTGGTGGAAATAAAAACCAAAGGAATAGCATTCTGCATAAAGCAAAGGTGAGAAGGAGTGAGGTAAGGGGGGCTGGGGGGCAAGCACAGAGAAGTAAAGTCACTACAGCTTGAAATTAAAGAATGAGAAAGGCTAAGAATAGCAACTGGATGTCTGTTGCTTTCTCTCTCCCTTCCTCTGTGCCTTCCTTCTTCCAATCTTTTTGAAAGGATTTTATCATGAAAAGTTACATCATTAAAGTCTGCTCAGAATGAAGAGCATCGAAAGGTTGTTTTTCTCCGCGCACACAGGTCCCTAGCCCAGCCATCCTCCACGTGGCCCGAGGATCCTCTGCTCTACCTTTCCCCTCTTGCCTGTGAGATGGGAAAATAGCATTTATCACACATGTTGTCTTCAGTTGTATATAGGTAGGACAATAGGATGCTGTAAAGTAGGGTTTTAAAATGATTGGGCCAGATAGCTCAGTGGACTAAAGTGACTACATAGGCTCAGGGACCAGGATTCGCTCCCTGGCATGCTGTGTTGGCCCCTCCCCTGCAACATGTTGAGATAGTGACTGAGACTGGGCGTGGTGGTGTGCGCCTGTAATCCCAGTGCTTGGGAGGCTGAAAACAGGA
>NDGM010942323.1:0-12858 GCA_002564305.1 Octomys mimax | reverse complement strand
TATATATATATATATATATATATATATATATGTAACTGGGCATCGAACTCAGGCCCTTGCACTTGTCAGAGAAGCACTTATTCCACTGAGCCATCTCCCTGACCCCAGAAATTACTTTTCTATAGCATATTCAGAACTTTTCTTACAAGTGCACTGAGCTTTTCCTACAATGAGGGAATATAGGAACAATTTCAAATTTTTACTTTATAAAAAATTCTAGCTTTTATTTATTAGCTATGTTTCTTTTGGTTGTACTCCTATAAACAATTCTACAAATGATAATTTGGAAAACACCAATACAGTGGAAAATACCAGTGCTGTGGGAAGGAAACAGAAAACTCTGAAATTCTAGTTTTGGTATTAAGTAGCTGCAATCGGTAGTTGTATGACTAAAGCTTCTGTGGACTATAATTTCCCCATTTATAACTGAGGGAAATAAATTAGATTATATCTGATGTTCCTTCCAGATCTAAGGTTCTATGATTACATTTTCTCCAAAGTAACCTAATTGTCTAGTGCTTGGATTATATTCAAACATGAACAACTAATACTTTTGCTTCCAGTTGCACTTGTTCTATAAAAGCCACCTCCCTTTAAAATGTTGGAAGTCCTACAAAAACGAAATACATACAAAGCAAGGTTGTACATAGGGTCAGTTGCTGTGAACTTTAGCTATTCTATAAAGGTTGTAAGACAAATGAAACACAAATAATCTAATTATTATTCAAAAGCCTTCAGTACTACTCAAAAGATAGACATAACCTCAGTCAACCTCTGAATTTGTGAATTATCGTATTTATTGGTTTTTTTTTCAATTTTTAGAGGAAATTCATTAAGACCCAGAAAGATTTTATAACTTACTTACTGAAATTCACAAAACTAGGGACTAAGTCTTCCTTATAATGTATCATTATTAAAATGTCATATATATATATATATATGAAAAAATGACAATGAAAATCAATTTACTCATCATCTATCTAAAATAGTAAAATGCTACCAAAGTGGTAGACAGCTTGTGGTACATCCTTCACAACTGCAATCGCTCTCTTCCTCACAGAGGTAATCCAAAGCACTTTTAAGACTAAATAAAACAAGGAAATAAAAAATGGAAGCACTCACGTAAATATCCATTGAAATCAATTCAGAAAAACTGTCCATACTAATTTGATATGTCAACTTACTGACTTAAATATTCTCCTTATAAATGTATTTTTTTGTTTCATGTGCTTTTGAACTGCTAATCACTGAAAAGGGAACATGCTGTATATTATATAATTTATATAAAAATGAGTCAGAAAAAATACAAATGTTATCACAGTAGAAGAGCATGGATCAAAGTTCCTTCAGAACATTCTAGATTTTTCACTGTCTTTCAATTGCAAACGTCTGACATAATGACTAACTTTATCACCATTACAAATTTTCACATGAAAATCTTTCTCTTTGTTTCTTTTATTCCTTCTTCTCTTCTCCCTTCCTTTTTTCCTTCCTACTTCATTTTGCTTGTTTTTTCATCCAAAAAGTAAATAAAAATCAATTCAACTTTCACATTTCACTCAAGTTCGTAATACCTGGAGGCAGGAAGTTTGTAGATATATCACCACTGTCTACATGGCCAAAGCTTTTGTTGAAGTTTATTACATAATTTGTGGAGCTGCTAAAGGCAAGATGTAGTCAGTGTGGGATGGAACTTCACATTGTTCAAAATGGAATTTTGTATGAGTATAATTACCTAGATGACTGCCAACTGTGCACTTTACTTTTCTCCAGTAGCTCCACTTTCTAAAATGTTATTGCAAGAATTTAATAAAGTAAAGATTTATAGCAAGCTGCTGAAAAACAGGGTGAAGGTTGAAGGAGAAGAAAGAGAACACACTGTTGGAACAAGCATTAAATTACCGGTTCCCAGTGGCTATAGTAAGTGTACACAGACAGAGTATTCCCTTAAGACTATACAACTCAATCGACAAGAGAAGCTCTCTGGACCGAGGCATGGATATTTGATGCTCAATCTCACTTGACATTGTCTGTAACTTTTCTGCAATCATTCTACAGAAAATTACACAAGTCAAAATATACATTTTTTACCACCAAAATTTTCCCCCCAAAGAATAAAATTTCTCTCTAGAAGAAAAATTATATGCTTTGCAATGGAAGAATATAAGACTATAACATGCTTATATGTTGATTAGAGAAATGATGCTAAGACATCAGGTCTGACAGCCAGATGATAAAACCAAACCTTGTTAATAGCCTCACAATTACTCAATCATTCAACTTTTGTATAGAAACACATAAAAAAAAATCAATACTTAAGGATCATCATTTACTTAACTAGTAGGCTTTTAGGTATCTCTATATCATCTTCTAAAGAAAATAATTTTGGGTTTTGATATTACATATTGAAATTACCCAAAGAAAGAACACTACTGTTGAAGGGGACTACAATGACACTACCTCACCATTAATATCCACTGCGCTCTGTGCCTGTAGTGGCATCTCTTAAGCTCCACGACACTCACAGAAGTCTTCATTCTACCCAGGAACCTGATGATTCGATATTCACCTTCCATCTTTGACTATGCTTACATGTGTATGGCTTACACAAAAGATTTTTTTCTTTATTTTTGTCCATAAATATGCACTCACTTATTCACTTAAAATGTTTATTGTGCACCTAGTATATATTGTAAACATTGTATCAGATACTGGAGATTACATCGTGAAAATAAAAAAGATAGTTGCTCTGCCCAGGGAGCTGCCCGTGGTGCATGCTAAAAAGAACTGAAGCATTGCTGTAAAGGACAGTATGGGCAACTTTACTTACCAAATTACTGAATGAGTAATGATGGAAGTTAAAGAAAAATAATTTATGGGAGCTACCCAGGTAAAGATTCAAGAAAAGGCTTTCAGAGAGAGAGGAAAAACAGCATTTCAAGGGCTCTGGTGTGATGGGGGTGGCAAGGAGAATAAACGCAAGGGAGTTTGGGAGGGGATGGGACAGAAAGAAAGGAAAGAAGGGGGACACGCTTTGTGGACAGCAATCAGCGTGCAAAGAAAATCCAGCAGGAGGACCTCGTCTTTGGAAGAGAGAAAGAAACAATGAAGTTAGGAAGGAAGAGTAGCAAGGACTAGAGAGCACTCGATAATAGCCTCACCAATAACTTGGAGCTATTATTGTTAGGAAGATTCTGTACCATTAGTTTTCACAGTACATCAACTATTCAAAACTTAAAAGAGGCTGGCGAGATAGCTCAGCAGACTAAGTGCCTGCTTAGGCAAGTGCAGGGACCAGGATTCAATCCCCTGCACCACATGCCACACTGGCCCAGGCCACGGATGTGCCACCAAGACTGGGCATGGCATGGTGGTGCATGTCTATAATAAATAATAAAATTCTCCTTCACAAGGAGAATAAATAAATTAATGGCTGAGACAGGAGGATCACTACAAGTCTAAGCTGAGTAATGAGACCCTGTACCAAATACATTAAAAGAAAAGAAATACCATACCAGACTACCCTTTTTTTAACTAGTCAGAGTTTTATTCTTTAAAACTTAAACATCACTTGGATTTTTAGCTAAAAATTCATTCTTTTCAAAAGTGCTGGCTCAGTACCTGGCTTTACCAGTGATTCAGTTACACTTATTCCTTTTAACGTTTTTAACACAAAAATTTCTTCAGCAAGGTCACTTCCACAGGTAAGAGGCCAAAAAGCACTTTATATTAATTTGAATGACCGCAGTAACAGAAATGGTAAAACATCTTCTCTTAAGCAATATGTAACACCATCCCAAAACGCTTTGATTTGGGTCAGTTGTGAAAGTGTTGATTTTTCCCAATGTGATAATCACATTTACCAAGGTGTTGTTGCTATACAGTAGTTTTGTAATAGAACAAAGACAGTTGAATTCTCTCATTTGATTGTTCTGTACTGTGACTACGTCAAAACACAATTGTAAGTAAGGTTTTGTATTGCAACTGCAGGAAAATTACTGTGATAAAGGTATCTACAGGCTGACATTAATTAAGCAACACAAGAAATATCTGTGGAATCTTGTCAGGAGAGGGAACTATCACACCTGTGGAAACATAGGTGGCCTCTGACTATGGCCAGCAATCCTCAGGTCAAGAGGGAAACTCAAAAAGGCAAAATCTATCGAGATTCCTAGCACAGAAATATTGATTTCAGATGGCCTACATATTTATTCACCAGCAACAAACTAACTTATGTCTTGGTATCTTTTGTTGCTCACAAGAAAATCTCTTCCTACATAGATATTCTCTCTCTCCCTCTTCATCTCTCTGTCCCTGTCTCTCTTTGTCTTTCTCTTTACTTCTCCCTATTTCCCTTTCTGTTTCTCTGTCTCTCTCTCACTAAACATGTACATATATATACACATATATATGTATATTTCTAACATCTATATGCATACAGCTAACTTTATAAACACAAACAAAAATATATAAAGATATTAATAAGAACATATACACGAATATTTGTAACCACTAAACTAGAAGTCTAATGGACAAAAAATATAAGCATGGAATGGTGCAAAAGGACTATAGTATTGCTTCTCCCAGTAAAATCCCCACACTGTCAAAACATTCATTAGAAATTTTAATTCTAAACCTGATCTTATAACATCCTATAAGCCTCAGTAATTAGATTTTCTCCAGGACAGAGTCCACATAATGTAGCATGGTCTGCTTGTTACCCTCAATCCAGCCTAGAGTTCATAGACAGCACTTTTTTAATGCCCAAATGCCCTCTACAGTGTCCACTGATCATTAGCAGTCTGTCCTGCTCAGGGTTCCAGTGCACGACCCACCCAAGCAACATACAGTTACAGTTTCTTACCTCATTTACTTCAGGGGCCTTCTTCTCTCCAATGAAATGGCCTCAAGTTAGATGGTATCATCCAGATACAGGACACCTCACGTCTCAAAATCTGAATGCCATCTTTCTCATCCGTAAAACAACTTCCCCCCACTAGCGTTTCACCTACGTATATGCTCATGGAGGCCCCAACTCCCTGTCTGCTTCACCTCCTTATCTACAGAGCCCCTTGGGCTTCCTGTCCATTACCTTGCGTGCTTTCAGTTGCACTGCTGAGCTCCTCACTCACCTCATCCTCATGTTGTCTTACACCTTCCCCAACAGCCCTTACGTTTGTTGTAAATTAGCTGCTCACAACACAGGCGCCACAGAGATAAAGATGGTCCGTTTAAATGACAAGCATCAAAATTAAACAAGTTAACTTTTTGTAAGATACACATTCAGCTGAGTAGACACCTCAGAATTGGTTCTCTCAAGTCAGAAGTAATTTCGTTCATACACGGTATTAGCCTGCTACACAGAATACTGCCAACTACTGCATCTCATACGAACATTTGCACACCTTGGTCAGGAGGTGCAGAGTCCTACCTAGTTCTTTCTCAACCTCTTGAACTTACTATGACAGTGACTCTAAAACCGCCTAAAAATTGTGTCAAACAGCCTTTCACGAAGGAGAAGAAAGGAAGGAAATCAATAATCACCTGTGCATGACTACAATATTCTGAGGGTAGGTTGTTGGGAAATGTCTTTTAAAGATGCTGAGAGAGGAAAACGATTCTGAATGAGCAATCTGTCTTTTATTTCAAAGGCTTTGAACAGAAATTCATCATCATGTGCTGTTGGGAAAATAGCACGATTGTTTTTATTTCCCTTGCTGTTTAGTTTCTTTTTAGGGCCGCACTTCTCCTCTATAGACAACAGGTGTTTACACCACAATTAGGATACCAATTCAGTAAACTTCTGATTCATCATTTCTGCTTGCTGGATGGTCAGGTTATAGCAATTGTTTGTCCCAAAAAGAATTGTTTGCAAAGTTCATATCTTTGATGCTATATTCTCTTTGATTATTGGAAAAGCAATTGATTCCCTTTCCAATTTGACATCTTGATGCATCTTTGTACTTTTGCCCATTCTCTGCTTTACAATAACCAATAATAATCAGGTATATTGAGCACAGGAAGATCTCGGAGAGCTATAGACAGCACAAAATGGCTATTCAAGGCAAAGTAAGAAAAATGCTCTTCAACAGCAAACATAGAAAAGGTTACATGCAGTTCAAGCCAGGAGTCTTAATTAAAAGAAAAAAATCTCAAAATATGCCTATCAGATAAACAGGGAATATTTTCAATGTACTGTGTCTCTTCTTGATATAAGAAATATAAATTAAATAAAACCAAGGTCCCTTACATGTCTCTCTATTATCATGCCTGTAGGCTTGTAGGTTCTCTCTCTCATTCTTCTTGATAGTTAAAGTCACTTAACTGTACTCCCAAATACAAAATGTACTTTCAGTCATGTGTCTCGGGAGATAATGACACATTTCCTAGATGAGACAGTATTTTTTATATCTTTGTTTTTCCTTCAGGATGAGCTCTTACATGTTTAAAAAGACCCAAAACATCACGTAGAAGAAAGATCAAAGACAAATCAGACAAAAAGTATAACAGAAAATAAACACTTGACCATGTAACAGATTCTCATGAACTTCTAAAGAGAGCAGAGGATTTTGGTTTTCTGATCTCTGATGGGCCTAAATCCAGCCCCTAAATCCCAAGCATTTCAAAGGCTATTGCTATCATCTCATAGCTCACCTTGCCAACCAGGAAATATCTCCTACAGATGCACTTTTATAGGACCTTTAAAACCTGAAGGGCTTTAGAAAGAAGTGAAACATGTGATTTATTTCTCTCAAGTGTTAAAGTTGTTGAGGGCTGTTTTTATTATTTTAAAGTCTCTTGAGATGTCTGCAAACTATTGTCTTGGTATTTTCATCTTCTGTCAGGCAAAAATCCATTCATTTTACAGTATTCACCAATAACGTGTAGCACACATGAACGGCTTTGCTACTGCTAAAAAGTACCTAAAAATGTAGAAGCCTGCATTACAGCAACAGCCCCTGCAGGGTAGCACAGCATATTAAGTTTTGGCATGACACAATTTAATGGATTTTAGAGGATTTTTAACTCAGATTTTTAAATTTATGATAGAAAGGCAGTTACCAAAAAAGCTAGAAGCTTGGAAAAACTTCTGTAGTAACAGCAGATCTAACACACACAAAACCTGCTAAGATTCTGACTCCCACTTGCTAAAAGCATACACCTCCAAATTACATGCCCATACTTTAGAGTGTACCATATATTCTAATGTTATAACCTATTCATTAACTCCTCCCATGTTAGGCACCCCTAATTTATAAATTGTCACCTGGTCTGCCCATTAAATCTTCCTACAATATGTCTTTTTCTCCTTTACAGCTAAAGCTTACCTTATAGATAAATTTATTACCTATATCCAGTAAATGTACTCCACTAATGCCAAACTCCACTAAATGTTTGTGTAGTCTTAAGTTCATCTGCAACTGTATAACTATCAACCTGTCTTATCTAAACCAAATAACTTTTTATTATGAAATTGCATCTCACCATCTAGGTCGGTGTGGCAAATCTATGGCACAACTGCTGCAGCCAGCTGTTATTGAAAGCGCTAAAAAGTTCACCGTCACGGAACTAACACCAAGATGACCTAAGTAATACACCCGTTCTTGTTGGGCTGAGACTCTTGAGCATGGTTTTGCTGGCTCTTTGGGTGGATTTACTGTGTCTACCTGCATCCACCTGAAGCTTGAGTTTTCCGGAAGGCTCAGGGCACAACTATTATTACACTGCTCTTTATTCACTCTCTGGGAAGCGTAAGATTCTAAATTCCTCCGGTAGGAGTTGTTTCGTAACTCTAACCTCCCACACTTCACTGAATATCTTACTCATTACAGAACAGCCACAGTTGGACATTATGGTGTCCAAATATTTTTCACACAAAACTTGATGTAGGTGAGTCACTCCCAACCTCCTAAGATATCACTGCAATTGTCAAAGATCGTTGCATAATAAAAGCACTGCATGCAACCCCATTCAAAGAGTATTGGGCTTCTGGTCAAGATTGTTCTTTAAGCCTAGAGAGCATTCCATTATGCGACAACGGTGACAAAATAAAAGGGTCAGTATGACACTGTAACCCATTAAAGAGCATTTGGGTTGTTTGGTGATTCAACAAGTTAATGAAACTATTAAAACATCCCTGAGCAACTGTTCATCAACATTGCATTTATCTCCCTTGGAAATAGGCCCAGTAACGAAAGTGGTCATAAGGCAGGAGAGTGTCACAGCACGGCTGACGATGGCCCATCCACACAGTCATTGCGCTTGTTATATTTCCACCCTCATGTGTGAGAGCTTTTCTTCCTCTCGTGCCCGCAACAGCAGCTTGCTCGCTAATGGAAGCCATTCTACAGCGATGTGTCACTGTTGTTCTTACTGTCCATGTCCTTGATGAGCACAAGACCCAGTTTATTTTTCTGTATGTGTTGCCCACTTATGAAAATGTCTGCTGAAGGCATTTACCCATATTTCAGTTGGGTTATCTTTATAGCTTCAAAGAATTCTCAATGTACTCTAGATACAAGTCCTTTATCAAATACTTATATTTCAAATTTTCATTATCTGAATATGGATGAACTTTTCACTGTCTGTCTTATGGGGTGAACAATATTTAAGTTCTATTACATTGAATTTTTAAGTATTTTTTAAAGTTTCAATTTATTATGCCCTGTTAAGAAATCTTTGCCCTTCCAAAGATTATATGTGATTTGTCTAGAGGTTTAATAATTGTTACTCTTATATTTATGTCTATGAATTATAAATTAATTAATGATTATTTTTATTTATTAATGAGGTTGATGACAAGGTTCTGTTTTTTCCTTATGAATATTCAGACACTATGACTCTAATATAAAAGTACTTTTGCTCCTTATTGAATGCTTTTCTGCCTTTGTCAAAAGTAAAATACATGTTTAGGGGTTAGCGATGCAGCTAAATATAGTATGACATATATACATACACACGTATGCATGCATCCATGCATACGTGTTTAGATTAAATTCTAAATCATATTTTGTACCCTTGAACTATTTATCAGTATTATGCCAGAATTGTACCATGTCAATTTGAAACTGGTATGTGTTCCAACCTTATTATTTTTTTTCTCCGCAGGACTATCTTGGTTTTTTTGTTGTTATTGTCTTTATTGTTTTAAGACAGGGTCTTACTATGTAGTCCAGGTAGCCCTTATATAGCCAAGGTTGGCCTCAAACTCACAGAGGTCCTGCCTCGGCCTCCCAAGTGCTAGAGTTACAGGTATGCACCACCCCACCACCTTATCTTGGTTATTCTAGCCATTTTGCGTTTTCACACAAATTTCAGAATCAGCAGCTTCTCCAGAAAGGTAACGAGACTTTCACTAGGATGCTATAAATAAAGCCAAATCTATAAATAAATGAGGAGAAAACACAAAGAAATAGTATTTTTAAATTCTCAACATGGGGGGCCAGGGAAGTGCTTATTCTACTGAGTTATCTCCCTGAGTTTGACCCCCAGTTCTGAAATAAATAAATAAATAAATAATATTCTCAACATGGTATGCTTAACTATGTGTTTCCGTCTTCTTTAATTTCTCTTTCCAGAATCTTATACCTTTGAGTATTGCAACCTTGAACACTTTCAATTAAATTTCTTCCTGTTTGTACTTTTCATATTTCCCAGATATTATGTGATGTTATTATATATGTTGTTTTAACATTGTGTGTTTATTGTACTTTATTCCACCTTCCAAGTAGTTTGCTTATAGCAGATAGACTTATCTAAGGTAACAGAGGAGCTACAACTTTAGGGCCGTTTCACTCTGACAAACTCCACTTCTTATTTTCAGGTCTAAGGCTAACATCCTAGGTTTGTAATATATTTGCACTCATCCTCCTGTCCAGATTTTAATAGAAATAAATAATCATTTGTTGATTTGGAAGCTTCCCAAAATACACTGAAGTTATAGGTCTTTTTTTTTTTTTTTTTTTTGCTTTTTTAATTGACACGAATTTACTTTCCAAAGGATTTTTCAAGCTATTAGTTCTAAAATCTCTGCCTCCTTTTACTTTTTATTTTTTATTTTCACTTTTGGTCTAATGATATGTATCAAGTTAGCTACTCCCAGCATCCTGTCTGCCAGAGTCATCAAGTTTATTTGATGCCTTTACTTCTTCAGTAAAAGATATTCAAAAATTCAGTTGTATTCATATTTCCTGACTTCAATAAGTAGTCTTCAAAAAAGATAATTTGATATCTTCTTCCAGGAAGGAATGTCCTGTAAAATACACTGAAGAGCAGTGGTGATCTTGAAATGACAATTACCAAATAGAAAATTGGAGATTGAGAAAACGTTTATTTAGTAAACTTTGATCAAAGGCATTATTATATACAAGATGATGCTTAAATTCCCTTTCGACATCAAAAATTAATGATAGTAGAAATAATTATTAAATAAGATAATTGTATTTAGCTCACCAGTCCAATATTTGGATTTTGAGACTAGAAAGTTAGTGAAACTGTGGGTTTTTTAAAAGATATTAACAACAAAATGTCTGCAAATAAAGGTGTTTACTTCCATCAAGTTTTCTTATAGAAAATATCAGAACAAAATATTCAAGGAATGTTTTAAATAATTTGTGTTTTTGGCATTTTTAATGCACAAAGCAAAGCCAGATGAATAATCCTAAAAGATATTTACTAAAGATCACTTTAGCCCAAAGGAACTAACTAAGCCAAGAAGGGTCTTCACAGTGACAAACACCATGTAGTCATTTGTAATTGCTCAATCAAAGGCATGTTGGCTAAAAGCATTCAGTGGAACTCAAAATGTACAAATTTTCACAGAAAAAAAATGCATTTGCTATTGGGAAAAAACCATTTTTTTTTATTTTGGAAAGAAAAAATAATTTTGCTTGCTTGTTTGATTATTTTGTCACATAATACGTTCAAGCCAATTATAAATAACACCTCTGTTGAAATACAAAACTATAGACTACCATATGAGCTATATACTCCAAGAGTAGATGGTATAATCTTCCCAGTTCTGACCCACATATCAGAAACCTTAAAGTCACCAATCCTTCCTAACAGCCAAGGAAAAGCTAACCAAACAGGAAAACCAATAACTCTTCTTAGATCCATAAGATGAGTGATGGCACGGGGCAAAAGGCTGCTCCCAAACTAAAGAGACAAAAGGCAGACAGAATATCACAACTTTGCAGGGCAAAACTTCTTTAGAAAACAGTGCCAGGAAAGAAAATACTGAACAGTAAGTGACAAGTTTCTGGAGCATCAATGGGGAAAAGTTTAAGAGCTTAAAAATTCCTGGTGGACCCAGTCATACAGTGGTCTACACATTCTAGAAAGTTTTATTTTCTGGAACTCTATCAAATTATTATGCTGAATACTGATGAAAATCCCTCACTATTCTAGCAGAGGAACTGGAAAAAGATTGATTTTTAAATGCATCATAACAGTCGGTTCTTCTAGCAGGACTGGCCCTCAGGAGAGACAACCAGAGGTTAACCTACTAGGGTTTTAGCAAAACCTAAGTGACCTAAGAAAAGAGAAATGCTCAATCTCCATCAACTCAAATCTTCCACCTGAAGAAAAGGAAGCAGCCAACAAAGCAAAAAGACTAGAGCAAGGAAAGTTATCAAGAAAAATAAGCACTACACAATGATAAAAGAGTTAATCCTTCAAAAAGACACAAAAATCCTTAAAATATTTGCATATGCCAAAACTTTTCAAAATATCCAAGGCAAAAATTGAAAGGGAAAAATAGATAAATTTGTTATTATACTTGTAGATGTCAATATACTTCTATTTAAAAAAGAAATGTCCATCATGATTAGTAAGCACACAGTTGAACTCAATAATATCACGATCACCTGGGTATAATAAACAATTATAGATTATTTAATCCAACAATAGCAGATTATATATTCTTCTTAATTTCACAAGGAACAATCACCAAGACAGAGCACATGCTGATCATAAAACACATCTTAAATCAAAAGAAGAAGTCTTACAATGTTGGCTCTCAAACTACAGTGGAATCAAACTATATATTAAAAACAAATACAACCAGAAAAGTGAAACATACACAAAGACATAAGAACACACTTCTAAATAACAAGTGTAAAAGAAGAAATCTGAAAAATAAAGATTAAGTATTTTTACCTAAATGACACAAAAAGCAACATTAAATCACATGAGGCAGAAAAACACTGCTTAGAGGATAATTAATAACACTGAAAGCTTATTTTATTTTTTTAATTTTTATTTATTTATTTATGTATTTAGTACAGGGTCTACAGGATATGACTACACAGATTGAACTCATAGTGATCCTGCTTTCAACCTCCCAAGCACTGGGATTACATGCACGTGCCATCATGCCCAGTCTAAATAGCCCTCTCAGCAGCATGGCCAGCACAGCACTGAATGAATGTTTAGACAAGAAGAAAGGTATAAGGTTAATCAGCTAGGTGCTAGCTTTGTTTTTCTTTTTTCTGTTTAAAATCTTTTTTTAAATTCATTTTAATGAAAAAAGGAAGAATAACAAAGAAACAGTTTCAAAACAGATTAGTAGGACAGTCACAATAATTAATATATTGCATATTGTTGTCCTCGTAGTAGTTACTCAGAGGACAAAATGTATACATGCTACTTGTGTAAACAATGTTAGTGCAAATCTTTCTATTCATTGAACTAAGAGAAAGTAGCTGTACATCTATCCTATCTTCTATATACATACATTGTTTTTTCTTTTCACAACAAAATGGTCCTTTATACTTTTGCAAAGTTAGTAACAGGTGACACAAGGTTGCCTAGCAACTAATAGCTGACCTTAACCAGACAGGATGTTTATCTCAGGAC
>NDGM010942251.1:0-14583 GCA_002564305.1 Octomys mimax | reverse complement strand
ACAATTTGTGATAGCCAAATCTTGGAAACAACCAAGATGCCTGTCACCTGAGGAATGGGTGAAAAAGATGTGTTATTTTTATACAATGGAATATTACTCAGCTATAAAGAATGATAAACTCAAAGACTTCATATTTAAGTGGATGTCACTTGAAGATATACTCATAAGTGAAATAAACCCCACCCTCATGTATAAACATCATGCATTTTCTAATTAGTCTTTCTCTATTCTAACTACATCAAACCACAAAGAATGTCTCCATGGCACACTGTTCTGTAGCTTCTCTTTATTTGTTTATTTGGTGCTGGGTCACATGACACAGCTTGGATGCTTAGTGACCCTCCTGTTTTCAGCCTCCCTAGCACTGGGATTCCAGAAGCGCATTACACTCCCAGTCTCAGTGGCTGCCTCAGAGCACCCAAGGGCAGGGCCGGCACTGTGTGTGGTGTCTGGGATCAAACCCTAGTCCATGCACTTGCCCAAGTAGGCATTTAGTCCACTGAGTTATCTCGCTGGCCCTTTCTCTCTTGTCTTTTTATTCCTCATTGTAAGTGAATTGTTTCACTTTGCCTTTCTTTTGTTGCTGGTGGGGAACAAAATATATCTCTTTGCACAAAATTACAAATAATTGTTTTGGATACCACGACTGGATAAAATATTACCAAATGTAGCTAATATAGTATTTAAGATATCAAGGTCATAATTTAATTAAATATTTTATAATATACATTAAGGTGCTACTATTGACATCGTGGTTAAATCAGAGTTCTCTTAAACCTATATATTATATATAATATATATATATGAATATAACCATATATATATCATATATATATGTGTGTGTGTGTGAGTGTATGATTGAAGAGGTGTTTAATGGAGTAATTGTCTCATGTGTTTATGTAGGTCAAGAATCATGATCTGTTTTCTGTAAACTACAGACATGGGAAAAAGATAGTGCAATTCAGTCTAAGTTCAAAGGCCAGAGAATAGACAGAGAGCCATGAGGTTTGTGGATGGGGCCACTAGACTAAATCCCCAAGTCTGGATGCTCATGAAGCAGGAGTTCTGTAGTCTGAGGGTAGGAAAAAGTAGAACTTTTAATTCAGGAAGAGGGGTGAGATTGTCTGTCCTCCGCCTCTGTTCCTTTCAGGCCCTCAGAGGTGGGTACAATGCCTGCTGATCTTGGTGAGGAAAGAGCTTCCTTATTCAGGGTAGCCATGCAAATTCTGATTTATTCCACACAACTTCTCCAAAGACACACCCAGAAATATCTCACCAACTATCTGGGCATCCCTTAGCTCAGTGAAATTAACCATCACAAGGGCTATTATGATTTTATAATGATATAGAGCTATGTTTATTATTTAATAAATTATTATCTCATCTTCAATACTATGGTTGATATCAACTCACTTATGTGCAAAAATGCAAACATAGAAAAAGCCTGGAAGATAGGACAACAAAGTTTAGAGAATTTCTTTCTATCTTTTGAAGTTATTTTCCAAATATTTTGTCATGAGTATGAAGTACTGACAGCCACTTAACACCTACTGTGTGCTAGGTCCTTGGTTAGCTTCTATGTGTATTATTACATTCAACACAAATATTTCATTTTACATGAAAGAAACATCCTTGAAATAATGAGCAAATTATATTGGGTCACAAAACCAGAAATAGTAATCATTAGCCCTTTTTAAAGGTGGAAAAACTGATGTTCAGGGAAGGGAATTAACTTGACCAAGGTCATCTTGAAAATAAATAGAACAAGTTTTGACTGGACACCTCTGGCTCTAATGTCCTGTTTTGGCAACTAAACAATGCGAGCATCTCTGAAAACAAACACAAATGTAATGACAATGATAATAGCCACCAAATAGGATGCCGTAAAGTAGGCGTGGACAAGAAAGAGAAAGAGCCTCAGTAGGAAAGATTGTCTTCTTCCCCTGCCACACCATGGCTAGGTAGCTGTTCTTGCCAAGCTCGTGTTCTGCATAATATATGGGAAAACCTAATTACACTTAGATCTTCTGAGAACTTAACAATTCACCACAAATACATCTTTTGTGGTTTCTTAGACATTATAATTCTTGTTTGATGTAAGTTATACTTCAAAGAGAAAATGAGTACGTTTGTACCCATTCTCAATCTGTAAATAAAGCATACTCTGTGGTTATATTATTTTTTTTCCTTATTATTGGTTTCCTATTACTTCGTTCCAGAAGGCACATAAGAAGTGCGAACATTACTGGCATAACTGTTTTGTCACCAAAAACTGCTGTGGAAACTCAAAGACAGATAAGAAATAATGAGGTTTATAGATTCATTAGCATTTGAACGATGAAACATGCATATGTGTTGCTGCTTTGATCAATACAGGCCTGGAGGGAAAGCACTGTAATTGTCTTCCCAGACCTTCCACTGTGGACATCTGGTTGCTATGCAGCTCTGTAATGGGACATGCACTCCTCAGTGTCGTAACATTCCGGCTCCTATTTTATCACCAGGGATGGCCTACGTTAGGAAGGAATGTGTGGCCAAGTGGGTTCAGCTGGGGATTTCCTCCGCTCTGTCTCCTTGTCTGAGCTTGACTCCCAGGTGTTCTACAGGTTAACAGGGCATTCCACTCTATACAATTATGTTGGAGTAATTCTATTACTGCATTGATTGTGTTAGGTACATCTGTGAACTGTTTCAGGAAAAGAATTCTGCTGTAGAGGAGCGCTTACTTTGGGGGCTTGGCTTTCACTTTGCAGTTACCTCAATATTTCACATGTATTAACTATTTACACACTTCACACATTCCAAGACCGACACATCTTACTGCGGAAAACTACAAAGTCGAGTGGATTAGACTCAGAGAGATGTGGAAACATATACTGAATCCCGCCATTACCAGTCATGGTATTCAGACAGCTATTCAGTCTATGTCTTAGTTGGCTCATATTTAGGGCACTGATCCCATATATCACAGAATCATAAAGAAAACAATAGATAAGGAACAAAATTCACTGTGTGAATTATTTCTGTTCTTTTCTTTCCCCCTTCTAAGTTATCTGTACTCACAACGTGTTCAGAATGAGCTAGTAGATGTAGTAATAATCTGAAGAAGATTTGGTACAAAATACTTTTTAACCAGATATAAATTACATGGCTTTTATGTGGGAGGCAGAGGTATGCCTCCCTCAGCGTTGTATTCATATTATTTCCCAAAGCGCTGGCCAGCTGACATCCAGGGGTAGAGCTGCGGAAACTAGCAGGCGGATATTGGCTAGACAGTGAGAGATACGAAATCAGCATTGATTAAAAAATAAGATGCATATTCTCTAAGTGGATAATTGAGAAATTCTTCTGTTTAGTTTATACACTTCTGACCTGCTGCCATGTAACTGAGGGAGAGGGTAATCCATGAGTTAATGGAGGGCAAATTCTAAAATGCCCTGAAACTTATCTTGCTATGGAGAACGATGCCAGTGTCTACTGGGTTTCCGCTTGTTGATTTCTCTGGTTTCTCTTCCCCAGCTGCTGCCGGGGAAGCTGTTCTCATTTGCATTGTCTTTCAGTGACCTACCTGGAGGCAGACACCTGCAGACACTTTCTGTTCAGAGAGGCATCACTTGGGACAGAGACCCACATCCATCCGTGCAACCAGCTACGCTGAAAAGACATTATGGGCAAATATTTCAGAGCTCAACACCTCAAGTGATCGCTGCACAAGCGGCTCTATCCCTCCTATCACGAGTGACTAATGCATACCACGACCACAGTAACTTCTCGGCCCGCCCTTTCCCCTGTGTGTTTTTCATTTCCCACGGACATCTCATAGTATTTTAATTGTGGGGATTAAATAAGAGCACTCACTGCTTTTAGAGAGAGAGAGAAAGTCTCTGGTGAAAAAATAATTATATTTCAGTTAACTGTAAAGAATAAATTGAAAAAAATAATAAAAATCTGTTCAGGCCAGATAGCTCAGCAAACTAAAGCACCTGCTTAGGCAGACCCAGGGACTGGGGTTTGATCCCTGGTGTGCCGTGTTGGCCCCGCCCCAGGGGCGAACTGAGACAGGGATTGAGACTGGGTATGGTGGCATGCGCCTGTAATCCCAGCACTTGGGAGGCTGAAAGCAGGAAGATCACTAAGAGTCCCAGCTGTATAGTGAGACCTTGTAGACCCTGTACTAAATACATTAAAAAATCTGTTTGGAAACATGAATAAACATGAATAAATAATTCATAATTTGGAAATTGTAAATTAGGAAGGAGTATATGATTATATTAAAGGCAATTTGCCTGTCATCAATAATAACATTTTATATGCTGAACCATATATGTGCATGTGTTTATTCTAAATGCATTTTAACATATTAATAAAATGCATAGTGTTAATATAATTGTAATCTATAAATTTTATATGTAAAGAAGCACTGGAAAAAAATTCCCAATGTATATTAACTTTTTCAAAGACCATTGCTTCAGTAACGATTCAGGTCAGAGTATTTCTATTATTGAAACAAATTCTCTTTTCACTGTATATTTCTATGTGTATGTGTATATGCTGAAGTCGTTATAAAAAGCATATTAAGAGGGTTTGGAGTTATAAGAAACTGAAAGCATTGCTCCACCCACCCCAGAAAATGTTCAAGATGTGGCTTATATGGGCTCTGTTGATTTAGTCCCCGACCCCACTGATCTCAAAGGCGAGGAAGCACTTTCGAGCAGCCACAGTTCAAGTCCTGTGGAGTACACCAGAGAAAGGAGTCAGAATGCTGAGGGTGTCAGACACACACAGTGGATAGGAGAGGCTGAACAGAAAATCAGCCTCTGACCTCTTTTTTGATACAGTCAATTTCCCTTTTTAATCTTTTATTTATTTGGCACAGGGTCTTACTGTGTAACTAGGACTCTCAGCGATTCTCCTCTCTCAGCCATCCAAGTGCTGATATTACAAGCATGTACCAGGATGCTCGGTTTCAGTAACCGGCATGGTGCTCCAGGGGCTCTGGGGGGCAGAGCATTTGGTGTTGGGGATGGAACCTGGGTCCTTGTGCTTACTGGGCAGGCATTTAGACCACTGAGCTGTCTCTCCAACCCCATGCAGTCAAATTTAAAAGTGCTTATGATTGCTTGTCTTTCTTTTTTTTTAAATAATTATTATTCAGGGCTTTGTCAATCAGGTAATACATAGTAAAATTTGCATAGTATATTTCACATGACATTCAGAGACTTATTGTTTTATTAGACTGAGAAAGTATCAGGGAAATCCTCTAGGTAGGGCCGGGAACATAGCCCAGTGGCACAGTGCCTACCCAGCAAAGGCAAGGTCCTGCGGGAAATCCTTTAACTACTGATAGTGGATTGGCGTCTTCTGTTTGAAGAAGATGAAGTAATTGAGCCACAAGAAAAATAGTTGACTCCACACAGAGGTAGAGATGGTACTGGGTCATGAACCCCTTCTGTTTAATGACCCAGGGGTCAGACTTTAAGAGCTAATGTGTAGGGCAAGCTAAGACCCTGGATAAGTCACTTTGGTTGGTGATGTCAGCATATTACTAGCCACAGAGTAATTATGGTGCTTGGGTATGTGTCCTTTGTCCAACTAGATTGCAAGCTTCCTGAGGACCTGTGTTTTACTCTTCTCTTCTGTCCCTAACCTGCCTGAAGCATGCAATGCCTTTGGTGAGGACAGGTTAACCAGATCTTTGAGTGAAAAACAATTTGTGGGTTACAGTGCAAATGGAAATCAAGTTAAAAACTAGAGAAAATGCTGAAATGGAAACTTGGAGGCATAATTACTGATTTTCACTGATGTAATTCATATATTTCTAGACTAAATGATGTGTGACACACTGTGCTTTGAATTATTGTCATTTTCTATTTACTTCAAAGGGGTCATCAAATGTCTCTCAGGTCCACTAACAGAATCTGTCTTCATAAAGAGAAATGGACATTCACTACTTTTTGGGTTATTTTTTTTAAGTGGGAAAAGTTGAGCCATTTCTACTTCTTAGATCAGGTCATGTAAAGCTTAGTGCAAGAGCAGCGTGGTTTTGCTTGAATGTGAATTACAAACACTGGAGAACTATAACCATGGGATAGTCAACGTATTTTGCTCTTATTTTTGTTTCAATTGTGTACAAAATCCAGCACGAGAGAGGCTGGGGGAGAAATTAGAAATGTGCAGCACTTGCAGGAAAAGTCGGATCCCAGCCTCCCTTAGAATTTGGGACTTGCTCAGTCCAGGAGCGGAGAGGCAGGATCTCTCTCTATTCGAGGGTTCATTCTGAAATCTAAAGCCACCGGTAGGGGGTACGCTGTAGGAGGGGACAAGCGCGGAGCGGGCAAAGGCGCGTGCACTGGCATCTAAGGAGGAGGAAGGTGAGGGGAAACCCCGCAGAAGCCTGAAACTATTAGTGGACTCATTGCCGAGACCTTAATTTGTGGGCCCTTCCCCTTGTCCCTTCTTATTCTCCTGGCCTGCCTTTTCTAACCCTTCTGTATTTCAGCAAGGGAAGAGCTATCCAAGGAGGGCGAACAGTGAACTTACCCGCCAAGTAAGTCAAGGGAGAAATGAAGTACTAATTAAGAAAGCCTGGGTGTTATGCAAATGGCCCGCGCGGGGGCCCCTAATGAAGGAGCCCAGTGGCCGGGAGCCCTCGCCAGGCCGGCAGCTGGCTCGCAGGAAGGTCAGGGCGGGCGCGCGGGAGTGTAATCCTTCAGATTGGCAGCTCTGCCCCCTGGTCACCGTGTGATTATCTCCCAAATTGCTGTATTTCACAGAGATAATGATTTTTTATGGTCACAGATTTAAAGACAACGGCTGTGTCCTCAGGGTTGTCGTTCTGCAAGGAGATGTTGCTGCTTCCTTCAGAGGAGGTGGGGGAGGAGGAGAGACCCTGCTCCTTTCTTTCCTTAACTCACTTCCCTGAGTGTTTTATAACAATAATGCAAGTAATGGGTATCATTCAGGGAATGGCCCCCTTCAGATTTATCGTTATTTGTCTGTCCCCTTAGCCAGAGCCTGGATCTGCAGATCTTCCTCTCATCTTCCAGGCTTTCCAGTACTTTCGCTAGCGAAGGATGTGGCTTTCTCTGCCGCCGTTAAAACTATTAGCTGGCTGTCTTGCACATGCCTGTAACCCACCACAGCAGGCTGAGGCAGGAGGATTCCATGTTTGAGCCCCGTATGGACAATTTAGCCACTCACTGAGTTATTGTCCCAAAAGTAAATGATATGGGTGAGTACGCAGGCCCTAGGTTCGATTCCCGGTACAGGAAATACAGATCTATACTTTGAGGCAGGTAAGAGGCTTCCTAGTAGTCCCCGAGAACTGAGTACTGTGGTGACAGGGCATCCTGATTTGAGGTGGTCCTTCTGCTCTGAGTCCTTGCCATAGTGCCAGTGGGAAACTCCCAGCTTGTGGCCTCTGAGGCGGGCCAAAGGATGACCTCTGTGGACATGAGGAAGTGACTCCTGGTCTCTCCTGAGTTCTCTGAAGAGGACTTCAAGGGCAGAGATTCTGACTAGCGCTCCCAGGACATGTGTCCTTTTATAGATATTCCAGTGTAAAAGCAATCAGGGACCACGGGGTGGAGGGTTGAGAAGGAGGAGAGGTGGGGAGAGGAAGGAGAAAGAAAGAGGAGGAGGCAGAGGGGAGGGTATGAGATGTGGAGAAGATTAGCCCTGGAGCAGTCCCCTGAAAGATGAGATTACTCACACCAGTTATTGTTTGACTCCTTGAGAGGTAAGTGCTCTCGCTGACACTGGTTTCTCCATGCTGACTATGGAAACTCTGACACAGACATTGCTTTCCATGGAAACTAGGGACATCATGGTAGCGATTGGGCTTGGACTCCTGGGAAGATGCTCTGTGACCGCTGGCATCTGACCTGATCAGGGAACATCAAAGTGTGGCCAAGAACTGCAACTCAAGGGCCGGCCAAATAGCTCAGTGGATTAAAGTGCCTACAAGCAGGAGCAGGGGCTGGGGGTTCGATCCCCCAGCCTGCTGTGCTAGCGCCCCCCCCCCCCCGGGGCACACTGAGATGGCAATTGAGACCGGACGAGGTGCTGCGTACCTGTAATCCCAGCTGTTGGGAGGCTGTAAACAGGAGAAACACCACGAGTCCGATCTATGCGGTGAGACCCTGAACACCCTGTAGACCCTTCCCTAAAATACAGCAACAACAAAAGCTGCAACTCAGAAGGCATTCATATTCCAGTTTAGCCACACCTGCTTCAATGTGGCAAGCATTTTAATATTTAAGAAGAAAAAGCTTCCCGGGGAATCCTATTTCAAGTCACCACTATCTTCTTCATTGATGAGAAAGGTAAATGGTATAAATGATGCCTGACTGGCCCCAGGTCTTCCTGATGCTTAGATAGAAATTATAAATGGAAAGGGGTCCTGCGTATGTATATCCTGCTTCCTAGCAAATAATAATTCACTCACTTTTTTGCTTTATTTAGTCGATATGTATTTATTTTAACATATTCATTTGTGAAGTTCTCTGTCTATAGAGCTGTCTTTCAGAATAAAAAAAATTAGTAAATTCTGATTAACATTTGTCTTCCCACGATTGTAGTTTTTAAATGTGAATGTTTCCACTGGCCAGTTATTCATGCTTCAGGATGTCCTGCCTTTTTTATTTTTATCCCCAAATTCCCATCTCTACTTGCACTTAAGTTTGCACTGAGAACTAAGCCTCCGTCTTCCCTACAAAAACAGGATGCTTCTGTGGATTGGGGGATGTGGGCGGCACACTCTGGTTTTAGTTTTCTTTTAAACTTCATGCTGTTCTTTCAAAATTGTCCATGATTCTTAGCAGCTATTGCTTTAGGGATAAACACAAAGGCCCGACAGGCTTAGAACATGGTGTGGGTGCAAGGGGAGGTCAGAGCTCTATGAGCAGCTGGCCTCTGAGCCTAGACACGGTGAACGGAGAGTCCTGTGTGTATGGACGGCTGTCTAGGCAGAGGGCAACGCAAGGTCAAAGAATCTGAAAAGAAATCAGGAATGACTGGGCACATAGCTGGAAAAGTGGTGTATTTGTTTCATTATTAATTCATATAATTTGTTCAGTACAGGGTCTCTTTTGCTACACAGCTCAGACTCAGGGATCCTCCTGTCTCAGCCTCCCCAGCCCTGGGATTACCAGTGTGCACCACCATGTCCAGTTTGGGGGCCAGCACAGCATGCCCAGGGTTCGAGGCCTGTATGGCATGCAATACCAGGGATTGAACTTGGGTTCTTGCCCTTGCCAGGCAGGTGCTTAGTCTGCTGATCTATCTCCCCAACCCCAGAGTGGTGTATTTGGATGGGAGTAAGTAAGCACTGGGGTAACTAGGTCAGAATAATCTTGAGTCTAAACAGATGAGCTGACATGCTGCGCCAGCCCCAACCCTGGGTACTTTGAGCCTACCAATGAGACTGGGTGTGTTGTTGCATACCTGTAATCCCAGCTGTGGGGAGGCTGAGACAGGAGGATCAGTATGAGTCTGAGATACATCTAAAAAAATAAAACTAAGTAAATAAACAGATGAGCTCTCTAGGATCATGGACCTTCTTCCCACATGGAAGGTAAAGATCATGCACTATGAAACATGTCTAACAAAAAAGAAAAAGAAATAAACAGATGTGAAGTACTGCATAACTGACAAATAATGTGCTGTGCTATTACCTGATTACTATAATACCTATAATTCTTTCTTTCCAGGCAAGCGCTCATTCTCCTGAGCTAGCTCCCCGGTCCCTATAATTCTCTCTTAACTAAATAGCAAAGACACAATTTCCCTTCTGCAAGGGCCATGGGTCCTGGTCTGAGTGACATGGAAAGTGTAAAGCAACCCCTTGCCGATGGGCACCGAGCTTCCACTGCTCACGAGCACCGTAAACACTGGATGGAACGTCTTTCCATACAAGGGTTTGCATGCCTATTTAACCGTCCGTGCTTTCAGTAAATAACATTCTTTCCCTTTCCAACTTGTTAGATTAGGTACTGGGGAAAAATAGCTGTAGAGAAAAGGGACATGTTTATGCAGATATAGTATGTGGGTATGTTATCGATTCTTTCTTTTCTTTTTTTCTTTTTTTTTTTTTGTACTGGAATTAAACTCAGAACCTCATGCTTGCCAGGCTGGAACTCCCTGGATCATTCAGTTATTTCTTAAGGAAACAGTTTTAGAAATGAATTTCAAAAAGTCTGCATACTTCAAATCATACACGTAGAAACTGTAAATTTAAAGATAAATCCAGTCATGGTGACCCAAGCCTATAATCCCAGCACTCAGCAGGAGCATTGCTGTGAGATCGAGGTCAGCCTGTGCTACCAATGGACAATTACCACTCTTTGACAACCAATGGATAGCGACCACTGATGGACAACCAGTGGATGGCAACCACTGACTGATGACCAATTAATGGTTACCACTGATTGACAACCAATAGATGGTTATTGACAACCAATGGATGGCTACCACTGATTGATGACCAACTAATGGCTACCACTGATTGGCAACCAATGGATGGTGATCAATGATTGATGGCCAATTAATGGCTACCACTGATTGACAACCAATGGGTGGTGACCACTGATATACAACCAATGGATGGCTACCACTGACTGATGACCAATAAATGGCTACCACTTATTGACAACCAATGGATGGTTATTGACAAACAATGGATGGTTACCACCGATTGACAACCAATGAAGGGCTACTGCTGATTGACAACAACTTCCTTCTTTGCCCAGAAAATGCTTCCAAAAAGCATTTGTGAGGGCAGAAACACATTTTAAATTTATATTTCTGTAATTATTACTTTGGTTGAATATCTTAACGTTTTACATATTTGCTATTTTCCTAATTTCAAGGTCTTTCCCTTTGTTGCTAATTTCCAACACAAATATCAAATGTTACTTATGCTTTACCCATAATAATAACTAACATCAACATAAAACTAACATCGAACCCTTTCCAAAATTAGGGGGAAAATGCAGTTGCTTTCATTTTAGCCTGTAAGTTGTGATCTCCTGGAAGCAAAGAACACATTTTTTTGCTCACCACTCTATACTTATGAGCCAAGTAAGGGACCTAATACATATGTTACATACAAATGGGCATGCGTGCACACACACACATGCGCACACATACACATACACACACAAATACATCAAACACACACAGTTACACACATGCACAACACACACATACACACACACAAGTGGTAGGGATTATAAAGAACAAAACCAAATATCTGCTAAGTGAAAAACCTTAGATTTCATCCTGATTCACATTTTATTCTACAAATTGTGACTCTAACTACCTTTTCACAGAATTAGCAGCAGCTAAAATACGTGGACGCCACTGCTTCCAGCACTCCCAGTTCTGGCTGAGTGTGCTGGGATCTATCATGTCTGGCTTCCCAGGAGACATGCTGAATTTGTGTGGTTTTATGTCTTTCAGTACAGACAATGGGAACAACATATAGGGTACAATTCTCCTCTCCAGGTGACCTCCCTGCTGAACTCCACGATTTCTATCTGACTGCCAAGTTATTTTATTTACATGCTTAGCAAGCATCTCAAGCTTAACATCTTAAAAACAGAGCTCTCCCTTCCACCACCATTCTCTCAGTAAGCCTCAACTCTCCAAATTCAATAAAGGGGATAAATATTTATACATGTGCTGTGCAGAAATTCTGAGCAGGAATCCTTAGCTCTCACTTTCCCCCGCACTGCAACACAGTCCTAAGAAGATCCGCCATCAAAGTACAGCCGGGGCTGGCAGCATCCGTTCCAACCTCTGCTCCCACGGTTGCCATGGAGACTACCTTTTCTGTCCCAAATACAGGACTAGCCTTCTAATTGATGCCATGCTGCCACCCTCACCTGTTTATTCTCTATCAGTAGAATGATGTCCAGAATGATGAGTAAGTTTCTTGTCCAAAACTAGCAGTGACCTCTCACGGTGTTTGGAGCGTTTAGAACTGTGATCTCTGACATCCGCTCTGTGCCTCCTCCTCACCTTACCTCTGCTCGGCCTCTGTGACTTACTGCATGGAGACCTGTGGCACCATAGGTTCTTGCTGGTACCTGAGTCTAGCAAACTGATCCTCACTTCAGGCCCCTTGCAGGTATTGTTGCCACTGCCTGGGATGCCTCCTCCTCCTCTGCTCCCTTCATCTACCTGCAAATGTTTTCCCTTTAAAGAGACTCTCTGTAGCCCTGCCACCCAGAAGAATACCTCACCACACACACACGCACACACATACGCACCCATACACACACACACACACACACACACACACACATACACACACACACAGATCCCTTTTCGTTGTTTAGCTTCATTCTGCTCTGCTTTCCTTCCTAGCACCAAGCCATGCCTGATACTTATTACTAAATTTTACTTGGCTTTTTTATGGACTACCTTCTCCACTCTGATGCAGATTTCAGGAGGGTGGAGACTTCGGCTTGTTTGTTACAGGAAGAGCATCTGACATATTCAGGGCACTCAGGGAATATACTTAAATAAACAAAGGAATATAACTCAATGTATGCCTTTCTCAGGCATACAAGTAAATAGGTTGAACCAGTTAAAGACAAACAGTTCAAGGGCAAAGGTATTACATCACGTGATCTGGTGTCCTTTGTGTGGTTGTCAAAGAAGTGGGTCCTTGTGTAGGGCAGGACCTTGTCAGTGTATTTTAGCTCTGGCTCCTCTGTATTCACTCTGCTTCCTACTTTAACAGCTTCCTCTGCCACATTCACCTACTGTACAGGCTCTGCGTTGGTGCCAGCTTCTGGTGGGCTGAACTTCTGAAACTGTGAACCCAAATAAACTTCTCTTCCTTTAAATTGTAAGTGCTGGGGATTTTGTCTCAGCAGGAGAATGACAATATAGTCTCCGTTATGCTAAACATGCCCAACTGTGGTCTTGCCTCAGGTAAGAATGTGTTCAGACAGCACAGTTCCCCAGCTCTGAATACCATCTCCTCCACATCGCAGGAAGATAGTGGCTTCTTCTTCTGCCTGTTGTGGGCAATTTTCACCCTGCATCTGGTGCAGGAATCCCCCTACTGATCAATAAACGTCAAATAAAAACCTTCCTAGCATAGTGCTTAAAAATAAAGCTAATATTTTATCCCTGTGGAGCATAGGCTATCCTATCTCATGGAGTTAAATAAACTAGACTCACATGTGAAAACATCTTATTGTCTCCCTAGTGTGAGAACCTGAAAGAGTAAATACAAGGTGAAAGGTACAATAGATACTATGAAAGGAAAAGAATTTGTTCAATAGGAAGGAAAAACTGGGATAAAGAAAAAGATGAAAGAAAGAAGTGAAAAGAATACTGGATGCTGTACCAGCCCCACCTCCAGTCGTGTGGAGTTAGAGACCGAGTCTGGACATGGTGACACACACCTGTAATCCCAGATCTGGAGAGGCTGAAAACAGGAGGACCACTGTGAGTCCCAGCTGTGTAGTGAGACCCTGTATCAAATACATTTTAAAAAAAGAAGGGAAAAGGATATTTATGTATATATGCAGTATGGATAATTGTACTACCAATATCTGCTGATCTATTGAAAGGAGCAGTTAATGCTTAATCTTTTTAATCCTTTTTTTTTCTTTTTAATTTCCTATAACTTTCTTTTCATGTTTTTATAACCAGTTTTGCACATTTATATCTGGTAAGCTAAACAACTAATTTGAAGATAACATCATGAAATATAGTAACCATTGTTGAATTCCTATTACTTTGTTTAATGAAATTTTGTATCATTTCTAATGCTTTTCTGTCTTTTACTGTTTTATATTCTTTAAAAACAAAAATAAAAACAATAAGAGAGCAGCTTGTTTTAAGGTGTATTATTTTCTTAGAAGTGTTTCAAAATTAAAATGGTTTACAAACATTAATCATTCACAGTTATTCACCTCAATAAATCAGACACAAATTTTCCATGTATCCTTCTAGAATGAGTTTATATACACATAAGAAAATGTGTAGTACTTTGCACATGACATATTTAAACATACGGATGTATATGCTATAATCTTCATGTGTTTAAGATACATGAATGGAAGACTGTATTATCCTACACCTTGCATTTTTTCACTGAAAAAGATTAGATAGATTGATGCATAGATAGATAGATAGATAGATAGATAGATAGATAGATAGATAGATGTAATATCCATTATAATATAATAAATATAATAGAGCTCAATTGCCTGAATTCAAATTTTGGCTAAACCAGGTATTAACTGAATGAGCTCAGCCAAACTAGTTAACCACTCTTCGCCATATTTTCTTCATTTGTAAAGTGGAAAATGTAACAGTTGTATTTTATAAAGTTGTTGTAAAAGAGAACTAAACAAAAAAAGGGATATATAAATGAACGTCCATTTTGTATATGTGTATTCATAATGGTTAGGATAGATATATCATTACATTCTCTTAATGAATAGAGGGATTTGTTGTAATAGTGTTTGTGAATAAGATATCATGTCTGCATCTTGCACAGCAAATAACCACTAAGAAGAGAGTATGCAATGTGTTAATTATTGAAACTGTTCTACCAAT
>NDGM010942244.1:0-18773 GCA_002564305.1 Octomys mimax | reverse complement strand
TTCGCCAAGCTTGTTCCAAGTAGGTGCTTTAGACCACTGAGCCATCTCGCCAGCCCCAACCCTTTCTTTCTTGAGACACTGTTTTGTGAAATTGCTCAGGTTGGGCTCGAACTTGTGATTCCCCTGCCTCAGTCTCCCCGAGTACTGAGCTTACTGGTATGTACCATCATGACCAGTAGCACTTGCAGTATTTTAATCACAGACCTTCAATGGAAACACTAAAGGTGATATCACACAGTTTAAATTTCAAAAGTATTGTTAAACCCTGCCCACTGCCCGGTGTGAAATCCTTGCACTGTTCTAATGGAGTAGCAGGTCTGGCCTCACCTGGGGCAAGGGTCCCACCTCGCAGCTGTCCAGGCCTTGGGCTCCCAGACTGAGAGAGTGTTGGGCCGGCCCTGAACCCTGTGCTGCCTGTTGGTTTCAGCAGGGAGGAGAGAGCGACGGCTTTTTCCACCTCGAGGGCCAGCCCCAGCGGCTTCCTCAGCCTCCAGAAGTGAGACAGCAGCCCGCCCGCAAGGTGACGCTGACCAAGGGGGTCCCTCAGCAGGCCCAGCACGCCCCCTTGGGCCCCCACGTGCACTCGGCTGTTCCTCCAGGGATCAAAAGCATCCAAGGCATTCACCAGGCCAAGAAGGTACTGCCTGCCCCTGCCTGCCCAGACGTGGAGGCCTGCTCCCTTGTGGGAAGTGTCTCGCTGTTGATGAGGATGGTTTCTCTGATCTGCACTGCCTGGTGCCTGTTAGTACCTGTTCTGGCCAGTGAGGCATCTTGTCCTCACCTGGGACGCTCCAGCCAGTGCACACATCGCAGAGCTAGGCTGTTGTGGGCCTCTGAACGCTGTGCAGAAGCTGCCCCGCACTGTGGCTACAAGGGGCCTGCAGCCGCTGCACACTCGGACAGCTGCATGTGGGCGACACCCTCTACCCACTTAAGGCCAGAGTTCTGTCTGTCCTCAGGGCTCCTAGTCAACACCTCGGTTCCAAGAAGGGAAACTGAGGCTGTTGATGGTAGAGTGACCCAAGGAAGTGACAGAGCCACACCCCTGGTGCTGTCACTCTTCCTTTGGCCCTTGGGTTGAGGGATATCTCCCTGTCTGAGCTCAGTGTGTGGCGGGAAGCCTGGTGTACCTGATGCCCATCTGACTCCATCCCACATAGAGCCCCGCGAGTGTCCTCCGTTGGCTTCTAGGCAGAGGCTGCGAGGTCTCTCCTGGGACAGCAGCCAGTGTTACCTGCCTGAGGAGCAAGAGAGGCTGGACGGAGCTGTGGGGCAGCACACCTTTGATGCTTCCAGAAGGCCTAGGGTGCGCTGCTGCGTGGTGTTCAGGTGCATTTGTGTGTGCTGCCTCCTTCAGACGGCAGTGAACCCCTAGCACACTGGCCTGTCCAGCTCTGTCCCTGGCTCCATGACCAGACAGACCGTGGAAGAGGCACAGCTTGTATGTGGTGTATGTGAGCACCGGGCTCCTTTGTCCTCCCAAACAGAGGACAGTGTATTTCTTACCTGAGCGCTCAGGAGGGGTTTGTGTGGTGATCTGTAGCGAGACGTGGCTCACAAGTACACCACAGTGTTCGTGTCATGACTGTCTGTAGTTGGAGCAGAAGAGCGCTGGTAACGCTCTGCAGCCTTGTCACTCGGGACCTGCAGTGCATTTCCCAGGGGAGAGCGCACATCCCCTTCTGCAGAGCACTGGGGGAGCGCAGCCTTCTCCTGGCCTTCTCTGTGTGGTGCCCATTGTGCTGTGGGTGCGCTTCTGTCCTCACCCCAGCTTGCTTCCTGCCTTTCCTGGGAGGCCTGGGGTCTGCTGTGCTGCCCCCATCTGGTCACACTCTGGGGCATCTGGTGCTAGTCAGTCCCACTTGAAGTCCGCATGGTCTCTGTAGTTTCCTAACCAGGAAAAAGTGCCAGAAAGCCCTCTTTAAGTCTCAGCTGTGGTCTTGAATCCTCCTGGCTGTAAAACAAAAAGACAAAGCAGAAAGGATGCCTTTTGGGCCCTGCCTTTGACCCAAGGGCCGTGCTGGGATTAAAGGTGGTAGCTACCCTGTTCCAGTTGTGTGTGTGTGTGTGTGTGTGTGTGTGTAAGTCTTACTGGATGGCTGTGACATGTAGCTCTGCTGCAGAACCTGCCTGTGCATTTGGGGGATGGCTGGTGTGGACATTGTCCCAGTGAGTTGGTGCCTAGAGCTGTGGCTTGTTGGAACTGCTAGGTGCACTGTGACTGTGCTCCGTGGGGCCCACTGAAGAGTGGGGGAGTCCGGGCTCTGCGCAGCTAGGATGGGGTCCACCCCCTGACCTCGGCTACGTGCCCCGAGCTTATGGCTCCCTACCCCCGGGTGCCTCGCCCACTGCAGTGGTAGCACAAGAGTGCACCGAGTGCCTGCGTGGTCTCCTGACGTCCGCTCAGGGGTTGTCACTTCCCTCCGGATCCATACCTCGTCTTGCTTGGCTTGCCATGTTGGTGAAGTGTGAGCACCCCTGGGGAGAGGATAGAAAACTGCACAGAGCCCCGCGGCTCACTGTGCCCTAGTGGGTATAGCTCAGAGGTCGCCTGTATTTGGATGTGAGAATGCACTTCCTTTGTCGTTGCAGCCCATCATGCACGGACGAGGCCGAGGAGTGGCGGGTCCCATGAACCGGGGGCGCCTTATGCCCAACAAGCAGAACCTGCGCGTGGTGGAGTGCAAGCCGCAGCCCTGTGTGGTGTCTGTGGAGGGGCTGTCTTCTTCCACCACAGACGTCCAGCTGAAGAGCCTGCTGATGTCTGTGGGACCCATCCAGGTAGGCAGCTCAGGGCAGCCTGGCGCCGCTGCAGTCTCTGGGCCTGGGGGAAGCCCCGTCCGGGCACCCTCAGTGTGGTTGGGTCATGTCAAGGTAGAGACCAGCGGAGAAGAGACAGAGAGTGCTGGGCTCCAAGTCCTGAGCCTCTGCCTCATGCTTGCAGGAGTTCAGGCTGTCAGTTAAAATTTTAAGAAATACTGCAACAGAATCAGCTTTCCTTTGAAATCCTTAAGTTATCCTGTAGCTCGCACATGCTTTCCTCCCGGAACGTTTTTTGTTCTTTTAAAACATTTGGGTTTTTTAAATCATAATTTTTAGAAGCTTAAAGTGTTTAGCCTCCTCTTAATGCTAGTCCTGAAGCAATCGCACAGATTAGCAGCTGTGGGACACTGTTAAGATTTTATGCACAGGATAGTAGCATAGGCTATTTGTGTCTCTTAAGTTTTGAAACTGGCTAATTGTAATGTTTAAAAGTTTGAGTCTCCCGTGCAGGCTGCCAAGGGAATGAGTGAATATGGACAGAGTGTCAGTTCTCAAGTGCCAAGCCTGCAGGTGCCCCTGGACGCAGGTGCCTGGCGTTGGTCCCGTTTTGGCCCCTTCTGCCACAGGCCATTCTCTGCCATCCTCACACTTTGCCATCAGGCGGGAGCTAGGTCTGAAAGTGGAGCTTTTTGGAAATGTAGCTAGGAGAAATGTAGGTTTTTAAAAAGCAGAAAATTCTTTTAATCTATAATCTCTTCATTCCTAAGTGAATCTGGGGACATTTTCAGGTTGGGGCTGGCACAGTAGTAACGGATTCATGTGTCAGGTCTCCCTCTGCTACAGAGAGGCCTAAAAGTGAGGGTGAGCTGGAAGCTCTCAAGTGTCCGTTGTGAGGCTGGCATAGAACCACCTTTGTTCCGAGGGGCGGGAAGCATGGCCTTTCCTCCACATAGGAGCAGGTTTCCAAGGCATGTGGCTAGGAGCACTTCGCTATTTGTCAGCAGCGTAAAGCCAGGGTTCACGGGTAGGTGGTTTCTAAGCAATTGGTCATCACAGCAATTAATTCTCAGGAGCAGAGTCAGCAGTAGAGGATTTTAGGTGCATTAATGTGTGGTTCATCTACTCTGAAATGCAAAGTAAGTGGGGCTGGCAGTCATGGACAGCCTAGCAGTTTGTCCAAGCCCACACTTGACCCCTGAGCCTCGTCCACCGGGGACGCATCTTCTTGAGTGTCATTGAGTGCCAGCGTTGCTTGCTGCTTCTCCCGATGGTCTTACTGTGTGGCCTAACCATCTTGGCCATTTAGTGGTCTTCCAGGTGGCTATTTTCTGTAAAGAGTTAAAAATCATTGTGTTATAAAAGTTTGATTGGAGCCACCTAAAGTCACAGCGAAGGCAGTGTTGCAGTTGGCCACAGTGAGTTGCCTAATCAGAGAGCAAGACAGCATTCCTGCATCTTTGTCAGGATGGTGGGGAGAAGGTGCAAGGTCCTGGCCCCGTGGCCCAGGAGAGCGCCAGACTCCAGCAGCTGCTACTCCTATTCTAACAGCAAGTGTCCCCACCCGCCTGTGGGGTGATCTTGGGGGAAAAGCACAGCATTTTCCAAGTTCCACTTTTCCTGATTTAAAAAGAAAAGAAGAGTAAAACAACAAGCTTTGCCAGCACTTGGTGGCTAAAGAAGTGCCTTAGAGAGGGTGCCAGCGTGAGTGTGGTCTGGTAAGTGCAGGCCTCGGGTGGAGCTGAGTGACCAGCTTGCAGCCTCTGACCCTGGCTGCAGGAAGTGTGTGTGCTCTGGAGTAGGGAGCCCCCTAGTGTTCACTCAGCCGCACCAAGCGGCATTGACAGGGAGCCCTGGACTTTCAGCCTTTTCACCATAGAAAACTGCATGTAAACTGTGCTTTGTAAGACTGTGGAATCTGAGATTTTCCTCAGCATGGCAGTGATGTGGCAGACATTGCTGCTCTCAGCTCGGTGTTTACTTCCTTGCATTACTGTCAAGTTGCTGTGGAGTAAGAAAAGTAACAGGATCGTGCTGAAGTGATGTGAACAGAAGAGGGAAGCATCCCAGGCATGCTCTCGCGTTGCAGAGACAGTGGCGAGGCATCACTGCTGCATGGGCACTGCAGCGCGCAGCCCGCTACTGCAGCAGGAGCGAGGCCGCCCGGCCGCGACTACTGGCCTTGGCGGTGCTGCTTTTGGCCCGAGACTTCCCCTCTGAGAGCCAGCTGTGCTCAGTCTGTAACACTGAGGTAGCCCAGGTGCCTGTTTGTAAGAGAAGCCTCAGTTCACCCAGAGGCAGCGTGAGGAGTGGCTGGTGGGCAGGCTGCGGGCCATCTCACTTCACGGCAGTTTCTTCTGACAGCAGGGTGGGGAGGCGGGGGTGGGGGTGTGCGCTGTCCCGTGCCTGTAGTGGCTTTGCATTGCTAGGGGCCTAGTTGCATCCCTGGCCATTTTGTTCATTCAGAGACAAACTGGTCTCAGTTACCTGGTGGGGCTCAGACCTCCAGCTGGCACAGTTAGAAGTTACCTGACAGGAAGGTATGAGGAGTGCAGCCCTGCGGTGGCTGGATGGTGCTGTGGCCACGGCTGGCAGGCCTGAACACGGCTCGCAGGACAGACGCTCTGCTCGTGGGACTGTGGAGCAAGTGCTGTTTGGGCTGGGGGTTTTGGCTCGGTGAGCAGCACTGGCCAGGAGGCACGAGGGGAGGCCGGTACGTCTGCGCTGCACAGCACCCTGGCCCTCAGTCCCGCGTCACAGCTCGTGGTGTGGCACAGAGTGATGTGGCTGTGCTTCTACTTTCTTCCTCCAGAGCCTGCAGATGCTTCCCCAGCAGCGGAAAGCCATCGCCAAGTTCAAGGAACCAGCGCACGCACTGGCATTTCAGCAGAAATTCCACAGGTAGCCCGTGTGCCTGTGGGCATGACCAGGAGGAAGGGGGTCTCTGGGGTGGTTGCCATCTGCAAGGGCTGCGCTAGTGATGCAGACTAGAGTGCCAGCAGTCTTGGCACTGGGCAGGGCCCTTGTGAGTTCGCATACCGATCTTACCTGTAAACTTGCACATTTCTCTTTCTTTTCTCTTCTGTGGTGAAAGAGATTGCACACAGGGCCCTGCTTGTGCTAGGCAAGCAGGCACCCTGCCTCTGAGCCACAGCCATACTCCACCTTCTACATTTTGTGGAAGAAGTGTTAATCGTGGCTCACCATGGTACTTCACGTTCTTCCCCCAGTGAGCTGATTGCCCATGTGTGGAGCTGGTGTTGACTGTTTCTTTAAATTTCCGCAGGCACATGATAGATTTGTCCCACATAAATGTGGCCCTGATCGTGGAGTGAGGTCTAGCAGGAGGTCTCGCCTCATCTGCATACATGCGGAATTTCTTCACGGAAGCTGCCGCATAGGAAGACCCCCAGGAGCGCAGCCCCTCCGGTCCTCAGTCTGGAACTCTTGTCTGGCGCCAGTTGGCGCCAGTGACTCCGCAGAGCTGGATGACGGGACATGGCAAGCGAGATGGGTGTTGGGTTGCTTCGCATCCTGTTGTCCACAAGAACTCAGTTCTCGTTTCCCTTTGTTTCCAAGTGTTCACGATGCATGTAGACCCTGTTCTCCATGATCCTGCTGTACGATTGATCACAGTGACTCAGTCAGGAGAGAGCATTATGTCCCAGGTTCTGAGTATTTTTCCTAGCAAAGAATATTTGATAATGGTTGCACTTATCTTCGGTGCAGGCTAGAAAGGAGTGTCTCAACTAAGCTTCACCAGAGTTGTCTCCTCGGCCCTCAAAGACTCTGTGTGAAAACGTAGTTAAAACTTGGGTGATGCTCAATTGACACATGCATAGCCTGAAAAGCCAGGTGTGAGTGGGTGGTTGGGCTGGTGCCAACGGAAGTAGCCATTCTGCTTCTTGTAGACGTCTCCAGCGTGCCCACCGCGCACTCCTGGCTCCCAGGCGGACCCCCATCTGTTCATGCTCTCCCCAGAAGGCTCAGCCTGCAGGTACAGGATACCTGCAGCTCTGGGGCCGGCTTCCTGCCCCGCAGGCTGAGGCGCTGTTGGGTAACTGGACCTGTGTAGGTTTTCTTCTTTTTAAATGCAGCCCCAGGTGCAGTGTTTGTGTCACTGATGCCATGACGTGCACTGTCATTGCTTCATTGTCTTTTGCTCTGAAGGCCTTTGTGCAGGGGCGTCACCATCCTTTAGGGGTCCGAGGGCTCGCTCGGCTTGCCATTTCCCACACCTGTGTGTGAGGACGGCTGTCTCACAGGGATGTGGCCCAGTAGGTTCCATGGGGAGACTCTTCACAAAGCAGTCTCTGTGGAAGTCCTGCTGGGCACGCACTGGAAGGGCCTCCCTGCGTTTCCGCCGGGAGTCTGGTGGGCAGCGTAAGTGCAGAGTGGTTTGAGCTGTTTGACCAGGCGCCCAGGGCACGCTTGGACTTTTAGCTGCATATACACCTGTGACTCGGGTCCTGCTGCTAGCAGGGTTGACCGTTGTCACTCTGGCCAAGCCTTTGAGTACCAGCTTGGGCCTCGGGGCTCTCTGGTATGCCCTGTGGTAGCTTAGGAGACAGGAAGGGACTTGTAGCCTCTGGTTTCCTCAGCTGTAGTTTTATGTTACATTTCCAAATAAAGTCCCTAGTACTAAGAACTGGAGAAGAGCATTCAGGCCCTGTAAGTCTTTGTGTAGCATTGATGATGAGTTGATGTCATAGCCTAGAAGGGACACGCAAGTGCAGGTGGTTGTGCAGGTTCTGGGAAACGGTGGCACTCACATGATGTCCTGGCAGACCCTGCCTTTGGGTCTGCCTCTGTTCCAGAAGCCTCTGCCTGGCCTCACAGAGCTGTGACAGGCCGCTTGTGTCCAGTTAGTGCCAGGAGTATCCTACAGGTGAGGGCGCAGTCTGCCTGGCCCAGTCCTCAGAGCTGCGTTGGAGCAGTGAGTTTTGTAGCCTGTAAGCTACAGTTTAGACAGATCCTGGCCTCGTAGGACCTGCTGGGTCCTTGTTTTATTGTTTAAGACTTAGGATACAATAAAATGAGTTTAACGTTTTGGGGTTTTTTTGTCCCCCTCCTCAAGTAGTCTGCTGTGCTTTTGAAACCCAGGTCTGTACCTCATCTCTGGAAGTCAGTAGGCTTTGAAGCATGGAAGTTAGTGTTGACAGAACAAACCCTGTTGGGTGCCATTGCTCAAGACGGGCTTCAGACCCCTCCCAGGTCCTCTTTGGCCTTGGCCGAGGACGGGGCTCCCCAGGAGCATGTGTGTGTCCCTGTCTGTAGCCATCTGCACACTTGGCAGGGCAAGGTGGCAGGGCTGGGCAGGGCAGTGGGCATAGGCACAGCCGGCCTCTCAGTTTTCACGCCCTGGAGCAGCTCAGCCCCGGGCAGGCCAGTGCTGCAGATGAGTATCCCCAGAGGAACCGCAGCAAAGGAAAGAAGCGGAATTAGAAATGTTCCTTCATCCTTGGGTGCACTCCTGTGGGGTAGTCAGACCCCCGCATGCACCTAAGCCCTGGGGAAGATCTGTTGCAACCATTATCTTTGTTCTTTATCATGCATTTAGGGTGAGGGGCAGGGCACTAACACACTGTGTACACATGGACCTTTTACAGTGACACCTTCCTGGGAATGCTGCCTACTCGGCAGCGTCTTCTTAGCTGTTTGTTAGTTCTTTTGTGTTGTCGTATCAGAGTTTAATGGAGACACTTCCATAATTGTTTATGTGTTTGTGTGTACATTCGATTTTTATAAAGATGGTAGTAAGTCAATTCATTTATCCTCATCTGTGTATTATTTGTTCACAAATTCAAGAAACATAAAGGCAGTAAATGTGAGCAGGTCTCAGGAGGTGAATCAGCAGGTGATCATATGTAGCCCAGTAACTTCTCTTTGGCATTGTTTACTTTGTCTGTAATGTAAGTTCACCCAGCTGCTGACCTGGACGTAGCTTTGCATACCTTGGCCTGGCCACATGTGCTGAACTCTCTGCTGATGTTCTTGAGAACAGATCTCATCTTTTCTTGCTGAAAGAAATGTGGCACTTGCCTGGTGTCCTGGAGAGGCAACTTCCTGTGTGGGCCCTGCACCCCCACTTCAGCCTCACTGGAGAGGGGATGGGCTGGGAGGGGGAGGTGCTTTAGCGGTCAGCATCTTCTGTTCTTAACGTGCTGTGTAACGGTCCTCCGTGAACGGCTGCTCGAGTTCCCCTCAGGAGCTTTGCTGAGTCGTGGCGTGTAGGACCTGTGCCCAGCCTTCTGCCTGAGGCTGCCAAGGAGCTGGAGGGGAGGGCAGGGAGAGAGTCAGGGACAGTGGCCAAGAGGAGGACTCCTTTTGCAGGGACAGGTGACACAGGTTAGGCAAAGGGACCTTTCTCCAAGGACTGGGGTTAAGAGCTTATCCTGTTTTTCTTTTGGCTTTTGTTTTTTCTTTTTGTTTTTGCCTATTATTTCTCTCTGGTTTTGTCGGGAAGGTAGACTCAGCCCAGAGGCTGCTGGACAGACGCTAGTTAGGCAGGCCCCAGTGACGTGATTGCCTAAGCCCATGGAGCACTGTGCAGTGGCTGGCTGTTGCTCTGGGTCATCCTGGAGCTCACTGGAGGCTCTCTCTCCTCTTGCTGGAGACCGAATGCCCAGGGATGAAGTCATCTGTGGGGTTCTTACAGTGGCTTGGGTCCTGCTGTGTGGCCACCGCCCTTACAGGAGCCCCTGTTTCCTTTCCTACCTTAGGGCTCAGTCCACACTCAGCCACTGTTAGACACAGCAGGCCACATGTCCAGGCCCTGCGGCTGCTCCTCACCTCACTGGCCTGGGGTGGGAGGCGGACTGTAGGCACAGCACTGGCTGTTGGAGGCTGTGAGGAGCTGCTCTGAGAGGGCAGGGAGTAGGGCGCGCAGGAGAGGCTGGGGTCTCCCCAGGGTGGGCGCTGCAGGAGCTCAGGTCAGCTGCGGGGACTGTCCACACTGCTTAGTGAGCGGTTCAGCTTATGTTTGCAGCTGTCTTAAATTCTGTAAATAAAGTGTTACTTTGACATTCTTAACTATGAACTCTGCAAAGGCATTTAGCCTTGATTTAATACTAAATCCTAAGGATTTTTATGTAAGGTGTTTTTGCAACCTGTTTAGTTCTTATCATTGAAAATGCCGAAGGTCTTAGGTACATGAGCCCGTGGTTCTGTGTACCAGAGTGAAAGCAACCCATGATTCATATTGGATCTGCAGGTAGGCCCCTTTCTGGGGGCACGCGGTTGCACTTCTGTGCCGTGTCTCTAGAGACTGTCGCTCACACTCTGGACTCTGTCATGTTTTGTAGGAGACTTTTAAGCAAGGTGGGGGCTTCCCGGACAGCTGCTTGTAGTGAGAAGCTTGCCAAGTTCTTGCTTTTTCCTTTTTCTACTGACAGATAAAACAAGAGGTCTTCATGTTGGCAAAGGGTTTGAGAACAGAGCAGGCCCTTTAGGAAGACGTGTCCTGTAGTTGTGTGTTTGCTGTGTCCCATAGACCGGGTGAGCAGACGGGCCCTGGGCCCTCCACTCTGTGGCAGATTAGTGTGCTCAGACAGGGTCCTCTTGACTGTTTTTACATGATTTTCTCCTAAACTAATTTTTATTTTAAGATCAGATGTAGTGGGAGCTGATTCTAAAAGACTACTTGAACTTTTGCATTTTACGCTATTTTCTTAGCATATAGAGTATTTAAAAATAACATGTATACACCCAGTGATGCTGTCAGCTGAGGAGCAGAACAGGCACCTGTTTATGATTCTGCTTTGCTTTTCAGGCGTGGGATCCAGGATGCTTTTCCTCCTGTGAGGTTCTAACTCCCAGGCTTTAATTCCACTTACTTTGCAGGTGCAGCAGTGACAGCGCAGTCTGATCCCTTTCCTTCTGGAGCTTGTTCTTGCTTTGGCTGTGTCTCTCTCCTCTGGCTTCCGCTGTTCTGCCGTGGGCTGTTCCTCAGGAAGCGGGGCTCCCTTCTCCACTCCTCTTTCCTGGCCCACCCTCCCCTCTTCACACTGGACAGGACGGGACAGGACTCCCCCACCCAAGGCGCTGCCGTTGGCCCTGCTGCCCCCTGCCCTCTCGGCCAGCCTCCTCCTCACCTCTGTCCTGTCCCCAGCCCCATGCAGGACTCCACCCTGGCCGAGCGGGATGCTTTGGACGCCTCTGCACCGCCAAGACTTGCTTTCTCTAACCCTTTGCCTCAACAGGTCTCCACTCCCGATTTATTCCTCCAGGCCTTTGATTGGAGAGAATAACTTTGGTTCTGTTATTTTGCAGTTTGGCTCTCTGCAGGAGTGTGGGGTGACGCAGACGCCAGCATCCCACAGCTGTGGGTAGCCGAGCACTAACCTCCCCTTCTCTGTTCTTGTCCCTCTGCCTTTGCAGGGCCTGGGGCGTGGGTCAGTGTAGTGGTAGTGCGCCTCTCGCTCCGCTTGGAGGGGTGGCCGTGTGGCCGTGTCCCTGCCCTTGCGACGGAGGCCCTGCTCAGCAGTGTGCACCTCCCGGCTGCACCAGGTGCGACGTGGAGCGGTGTCTGTTGGGCGCACGCTGACTGGACGCCAAGGGATGGCTCCCTTGTGCTCTTCTGGGTTCACTCGGCTCCTGTCCTCCGCCACCCCGCTCCGTCTGCCTCTGTGGGAATGCTGTTGCTGTGTTTTACCCCATTTCCCTTTGCGTTAACCCCTGTGGGAGTTTTTCCAGGACTGTTTGTGAAGAATATAATGACCTAGGTGAAAAAAGACCATGTATTGTTGTGTGTATCATTTGTGTGGTTTCATCCTGAAAGATGTGTTTGCACTCTGTTGTATCTTGCAAGGTGTGTTAATAAAGTCTCGCAGTGTCCCTTCTGGCTCCCGACTCTCATTTTATCCCAGGTCTGTCCATACCACAGGGAACCCTCGAGCACTGCTGCCCCCAGAGTCTGCCCCAGGGAGAGTGGGCTGCCCCGGGGAGGCCCCAGTTGTGGCTGGAGGTCTGAAGAGTATGCCCCGGGCATGTGATGCTTAAGTAGGAGCTGGCCTCGCAGGACCAAAGTGCGTTCTGTTTTCTTGAGAGCGGGTACTGGAACTAGAGCTTCTTCAGTTTTTGAAAGCATTTATAAACATTTTTTACTATTTCAACACTGATGAAAGTGGAGAAAATCAGTCATGTGCACCGCACACTGCAACCGCTGGGTTTCAGTCGTGTGGTCTCACTGGAGGAGTTGCAAGTCACAGCGACCACTTTCTGTGTAATACCTCATTGGCCTCTTTCCCGCTGCACTAACTTGCTCATAGTTTATGGCTTATTTTGAAAGTAGCAGGGCACAACAGCCCTGTTTCCGGGACTCTTCACTGAAAGAAGCGTCTGAGGAATGGAAAGCCCTGATGCCTACAGCCCACGCCTGGGCAGGCCCACCGCACAGTCCTGGCTCCGCTTAGTGGTATTCTTCCTTCTGTCCCTGGTCTTCAGTGGGAGACACCCAGCTCATGAGACTGGGGCCTGTGGTGCCATTTGGGACTCAGTGCGTGGGCCAGCGGCAGTGGTGGGACGTGTCTGGATAGCCCCTTGCTGACCTGGCCAGGGCTGAGCGTCCACAGAGCTGATGGCCACCCTGGGCACCCCGCAGGGTTGGCTCTGCAGCCTGCGCCCACCGTAGGCCCAGAACCCCGCATCCCTAAGGGCAGCAGGGCGAGAGGCTACCTTGGTGCAGCGGAACTTCAATCCCAGTGATACTACCAGTGGCAGGGATGGGCTCCCTGCCGTCGTATAGCAGGGGGCACTGGGGACGCAGGTCAGCGTGGGGGTCCCGAGTGGGGAGCTCCACTCAGGAGACCCCTGGCTGCTGGCGCCTCAGCTCCTAAGCATGTCATGCTGCCTAGGACAGCAGCTGCGCTGGCGGAGGGGCGTGGCCTCACTCTATTCTAGTTACAAGCAGACGCTTTGGATTCATTAGTGAAAACATTTAGTAACATCCTGATTCTTAGAGGCAAAATAGTAAAATTTGCCAAGTACTAGCTGAGTAAAAAGGAAAGGCACAAAACGAATGCGAGGCAGACGCTGTGCCACCAAGCTGTATCTCCGGAAATTACCATTAAGAAAAAGGGCTTTTTAGGGCCAGAGAGAGAGAGCTCAGTAGAATAAGTGCTTGCCTGGCAAGTGCAGGGTCCTGAGTTCAAACCCCGGTACCACCAAAAAAAGAAAAACGGGCTTTTTATACTGTGGTACAATGCCACACTACACCTGCAGCTCTCACCACGATGTGTACGTGGTGCTCTGTGGCAGTGAGCGGTCACCATGGTGCGCAGCCGTCACCACTGTCCCCCGTGAGCCTCTACCTGCAGCTCTGCCCCCTCACGAGCTCTCTCTGCGGCAGCCCCTGTTCCGCCTGTCTTGGTTTCATGGCTGTAGGGACCGCTTGCAAGTGGGGCAGGCTGACCTGGCCTTCGGAAACTGCTGTCTTGCACCCACCGAAACGCCCCTCAGTCCATGCATGCTGGAGCAGGGGCAAGACTTTCCAGCTTAGAAGCTGAACAGCACTCTCATGGGGATGGAGGATGCTTTGCATGTCCGCTCGTCCTCGGACATGGGGACTGCCTGCACTGTTGGGCAGCTGTAAAGGATGCTGCTGTGAGCATGAAAGTGTAGGCACCTTCGTGATCCTGCCTGCGGCTCTGGTTCTAAGAACAAGTGGACAGGTAGGTCCCCCGGTAGCTCTGTGCGCCGTTCTGGAGGAACCAGTCACCTCGTGCTCCAAATGCATTTCTGTCAGCAGAGGTCAGCATCTAGTGGCTCCCTTGCTTGCGAACACACACTGAGTGTTTTCTGTTCTGTAATACTCAGGTAGCCACCCTAATGTGTACAGCATACTCTCGAGTAGTGTTGGCTTGTGTTCCCCCTAATAATTACTGATGTCAAACATCTTTGCCCTTTTAAATTGTTTTATCTTTTATTTATTTATTTGGTGCATGTCTTGCTACACAACTCAGACTCAGGGATCCTCCTGTGGGCCTCCGCAGCGCCACCATGCCTGGTGCCGAGGCATGTGGCATGGGGCTCAAACCTGGGTCCTAGAAGGAGCCATCTCCCCAGCCCTGCCCTTGCCTTTTTGACCATTTGTGTATTTCCTTGGAGGAAAGATTCAAGTTGTTTGTCCATAAGAACAGTTTTAAAGAAATTATGAAAGACTTTACAGGTCTTTGTACAAGTAAGTTTAAAAACTTAAGTGATGCAGATAATTTCTTCTGAAGAAGGTTATTGGAAGGCCACAGGGAAGATCCAGAGCGCACACCAGTCCCCCAGAGAACGGGTTCATAGTCTTTGGACACAGCCTGGCATACTTGGAAGCCTTCGTCTAGCTTTCTTACAGGGCTCAGAGTAAAACCAGAGCCTGAGGGAGGACGGGGGCAGCGCCCAGTGGCTCTGGACCTGCCATTTATCCCTGGGGTGGAGCCAGGGCCACCTGTGGGTAGGGACAGCAGGAACTGCAAAGCAGCTTGGGACTCCATTAAGGACTCGGTTACCTGAGAACTAGCAGAAAACCAGTCTTGGAGGTTAAATAAGCATGTGATCCTTTTTAAATAAATTTGACTGCTTAAACCTAATTACTTCCAGTTGCCTTTTAACAAATAAGTGTATATAAATACACATACAGACGTAATTCCGTGCCGCTGCTGCCCCGGAGATGGAGGCACAGGAAGCCTCGTGCCCCTCCTAAGCGGTGGCTTGCATGCATAGCAAAGTCACGGGCGGGCTGTCCTTGGTCTGGACCATCTGTGGCTTCACTGGAGGTGACTGTCCTTTAGGGACCTTGCTTCTGCAAATCCCATGTAGGTTCCTCTTTTTTATTTTATTTTTTTTGAAGAGCAGAATATATTTACTGGGAGGAAGAAAGCTTCCGTCCAAGTGAAGGATAGAAGGGAACCCAAGTGGGCTGCCGAGGAGCTTGTCTTTTCTAAGGATTTTTCTAGAACGTGGGGCTGGGCTGTAGCGGTGGCTCACCGATAAGACTACAAGCACAACTGCCCAGGTAAAACTGATTAAGTTGGAATCAAATGGGGAAACAGTCACGTAAGAAGCGGGCTTGCCTGCGGAGCAGGGGTTCTTCCTGTAGGGTTGGGCTAGCGACTCTTCCTGGCTTTTTCAAGGTGATTGACACCTGCTTAGAATATTGGTCCCTGATGTCTGTCCCCAGGGAGGTGTGCAGCTGCCTTTGTTTAATCTTCTGTCTCCCCCACAGTTGTGGGTATCTTGCCTTCCTTACTGGTTCCTTCTGAGGGCCTGACTGACATAATACTTTTATCTAACTCAGCGGCCTGCAACGCCCCCTCCCCACCGTGTGATGATGGCTCTGCCTGCTTCAGTCTGAAGGGGTTTGTAGTTGTTGACAAGCAGGGAAACTCTCCAGAGATTCTATCTAAAGGCCATCAGTAGACACCAGGCATTTGCACCTTGGGTAGGCGAATAGCTTCAAGTCTGGAGGAGACAAAGCCAAAGAAACCATTAAGTACTCATGGGCCAAATAATAACATGAACAGGATAATTATGAAAACAGTCAACAGATTTTTCACCAAGAGGAGACAGTAATGACTTTTTATAAAGAGGATAAGGGTAAGTTCTAGATCATATTTAGAGTCTGACATGGCTTTGATCTTAGTATCTTGAACAGCTATTGAGATACAGGTTTCATTTTTTTAGTGTAATACACAGTAGCCTCCCTCAAAGCAGAATCCAGCTATCATCCTTTCTAGGCTTCTCTGGTGAGCCTAACTGTTGGTGGGAGAGGCCAGAGGATTTGGAGTTTCTGTCCCACTGTCCTTTGAGAAAAACACTGATGCCCTTGACTGCTGGTGTCTGCTTTGTGCAGGCCACCCGGATGATGGCCCAGAGGTAAGGCCCGCCCTCAGGCTCGCCCCAGGTTTCGAGTGCCACCACAGCGCAAGCCCAGTGTTTCTCCAGCACAGAAACCTGAACGCACAGGATCCCAGGTCCTTAGGGGCTCTGCCAGCCCCTGAGAAGGCCGGTGGCAGGCTGTGCGCCTTGATGAGTCACCTGCATGCCTCATGGTGTAAGGGCCAGCTGGGCTCACTTGTGCCTCATAAGCTCCTCAGATCTGAGAAGACCGCCGAGATTTAGCGCCGTCTGGGAAGGACAGATTGACCTGTGTGGTGCTCAGCACGCCGCACACTCACAGGGCAGAGTGGAAGGCCAGGTCTGACGTGCTGCCCAGAGCCTCGCCGGATCATGGTAAGTGTCAGCAGCAGTGGCTGGCCTCTGCGGGACACACATGCCCCTCAGTCTGCTAAAGATGGGCACAAGAAAAGGTGACAGGACAGCAGACCCGGCACTAAGCTCATAGATAGGCTGAAGATGGTGGCACGGGAGAGTTCTGTGCAGTTGTGCTGAGGTTTTCCTTGACTTCGCCTGCGGAACTTTAGGATTATTCTAGCACCACTATTGACTGAAAAACTGGGTGGTTGCCGTAGGGCCTCCAAGTCCCCTTTGGAGGTGACAGCTGAGGCGGGCTTTCCTGGCGGCTAGTCAGCAACCCAGTTGCTGATCACACCCGGTTTAATACGGGAGCTTTTCTGATGGGTGTCGCCCACAGCAGGCTTCCCTTGGGCTGTTCCTCCAGGCCAGGCTTCAGGCCTGCGGTCCGTCGGGTTCTGCGCCATCAGCTCCTTTCCCCTTTCGCTCCCTGCACTGTGGTCAGGCTTGAAAGTTCAGGGTTGGGACGCTCATCTCTTGCTGCATTGGTTTGTCCTGCACTAAATTAAGGTTTTCCCAGCCCGACCCCTGCTGAATCCAGTGCTCCCCTCCTGCCATCTCTGCCCTCTGCCACATAAGCCTTAGTTACAGAGCCTGGACTACTTGTTACAGCACACCTTGGAGCTGCGACAGCGTTGCTCTTCCGCAAGGCTGAGTGGCCCAGGCTTATTTTCCTATGACGTCCCTTCTCCTGGCCCATGCCACTCACCTAGAAGTCTGGAGTGCTGTCGGCTGCACTGCAGAGCCAGGTCACGCCGACTTCTGCAGGAAGCACTTGGCTTCGTTCCTGCCCTATCGAAGGAGCTGGCCTTCACTATCTGGGTCTGACTAGCATGACTCCAGACTGGCGGCTACCACCGAGGCCCCTAGAACTTGGACTAGGTGCCTTCACGGGAGCCCGTGCTCTCTCCAGCTGTTTCTCTTCTCCAGGGACACCATGCATTTCACCACAGCCCATTGCCCACGCCCACGCTGCCTGCTTCCTGGAGGGTGCAGTGCTTTGGCTGGGCCTCAGGTTGCCCTGGCCTGGTGCTGCAGGGTTTGGGGAGGCTGCTGGGGATGGTGGTGGTGGTGGGTGCCGGGGCTGGGTGGCGCTGAGCCTGTGGCCAGCCTGGCTTCTGCCCCACTGAAGGCGGCTGGGGCTCCGTGGCTGCTGCTCCACCCAGATCTGAGGGGGATAGAGTTCATCCCCAGCACTGTCACCACACATGAGAAGGAGCCCCCAGCCACCCACAGGAGCCACGCCTAGAGGGGTGACGTAGACAGCTACCAGCAGCGTGGAATGGTGTGTTCTGACCATTTCATGTTCTAGGCTTCCTTGAAGTAACCACGGGAAGAATTGGCATCATTCAGCCGTTAGTGTAGGGAGTCAGGGACTATAAAAGCCACGAAGGAAGACAAGAGAGAGAAAAGAACAACGGGAAGCAAGAACAGTGGAGCAGGAGTCCTTACAGAGTGCGCCAATGTCAGTAGGTTAAATTCTCCAATTTGAAGGCACAGAAGAACTAAATGGATGTTAAAAGATCCCACGATTTGCAGCCTACGAGACACTCAGCCTTAGGGCACAGGGATTCTGCTGGCGCCGGTGGGAGGACTCCCCAAGTGGACCCCGCGGAGAGGGCTGCAGCACGTGTGCCGCAGCTGCGCTTCAGCTGAGAGCTGTCCGAGACAAGATGGCAGAGACTGCTGCAGGGACCGTCTCACCGAGAAGGTCCGGCGAGTGCGGGCTCAAACCACCTGACACTGGAGCGCCTAGATGGACAGCCAAGAGCAGAACACCGGGAAACGCACAGCGGCGCGTGGACACTGCGGACTTCGCCAGCCAGCTTTCAACCACGCATCAACCAGTTGTGTGAGAGTGCGGGAGAAGTCCGCAAGTCGCCAGGGAAATCAGCTTTCTTAGTCGACCACAGCGGAATGAAACTAGGAGCCAAGAAGCAGAGGGAAATTGGATCCCGCCTGAACGCGCAGACATCAGACAACACACTCTGGAACGCGCAGTGGGGTGCAGCGACGTCATGAAGATGCACACTCTGGCGCAAGGAAACCGCACCGAAGCGAGAAGCCGAGTGGAGCGCTTCTCAGAACGCTGCGGGCCAGCGCAGCCACTTTAACAGGAGGAGGAGGTCTCAAGCCATCTCCGCTCAGGTCATCAGGGGTCCGGACTTCCCAGGGAACTTCGCCCTGTGAGGATCTGATGGACAGGACAGGACAGCTGCCATGGCCCAGGGGCACAGAAGGGTGCAGACGGGAGCGGGCGTGAGTGAAACACTCCAGGAGACGACGGAAAACATCAGTGCAGCAGAGGCTCTGTTCTTTTTCCTTTTCCCTTGTTTCCACCTTCCATCAGCCCACGGGTGTGTGCGGTGTGCAGCGCGCGTGTTTGTGGAGTAGGCTCGTGCACACCGTGCCTCTGAACTGTTTTCTCACCTTGCCCCCCATCCCTTGAGCCCCTGCTTCTTTGAGAGAAATCTGACTCCCTACAGATTAGGAGCTATTTTCTGTGTTGCTCTTTATAGTTTGGGTTTCTTGGATGAGAGAATGTGTGTCTGCTTTTGCACTTCATGTTAGGATTAGAAGTTGTATCTCTTCCCCTACAAATGACTGAAGTTTATCCTTATTTATGGCAGAGTCGTACTCCACAGTATAGGTACCACATTGTGTAGATACCACATTTTCTCTAGCCGTTCATTTTTTTGACATATGTACATAGTGCAGGGTCTACAGGGTCACACTACACAGATTGGACTTGTAGTGATCCTCCTGTTTTCAGC
>NDGM010942242.1:0-11896 GCA_002564305.1 Octomys mimax | reverse complement strand
AAACATTCTCTCAGGCTTTCACAGAGAGCGCATTGGCCAAGCAATGGCTGTGACTCATCCACAGGGCTGACACTGACAAACATTCTGAGGTACTGGATCTCAGGATAAATCCTGAGGGTATTTCACTGACCTTATCAGATCCAATTCAATTCTTAGCTGCTGTTCCTGACATTTTCAAAAATGTCATTGTCAGTCTAAGCTATAATTGAAGGGGCCGAGGAGATGGCTTAGTAGAATAAGGGCTTCCCTGGCAAGTGCAAGGGTCTGAGCTCAATGCCTGGTTCTGAAAAAAAAATAGAAAGAGAGAGAGAAATAAGCTATAATTGAAGGGGGAAAAAAAAATAGCATGGCCTCCAAAGCACACGTGTTTGTGCTGAGATCAAAATATGTAGTAAGAAATTTACACACCATCTATTCATTTCCCTTTTCTGACATGATAGAAGCAAGGAATAATTTGCATGCTAAAGCACTAACTTGTCAGCAGTGTCCTCTTTAAAAGATGCACATGTTTTCAGATGAGGAACGATCAACATTGTGTGGTAATTTTGATATTACGTTATTTTTGATAAATGCTGTTAAAAATTGAAGTCATTTGAGTAGTATCTTATTTTACTTTTTTCACGTGGCTACACATTCTTCAAAAAATATATATGCACATTTAAATATGCATATGTATATACATATGTGTATATACATATGCATTTGTATACAAATATTTAAATAAGTGTGTATAATTTCAGTTTATTATATAAACATTTGTACTTATATAAATAGTTTGGCGTTTTTGTGGGTATATATATATTCCTAGGTATTATCAAGGAATTATGAAAAAAAATTTAACTCAAAGTTCATGAAAGGATTTAGAAAGATTCCCTGAAACCACTGAAATTGTATTTTAGATTATGTGTACATGTCAGAATTTACACATTTCTTGAAATTTCTTCAGAAATGCCATTCTCAAAAGCCACTGGAAACACCTATAAAGAAACACAACCTCTGAGTTACCCTCCGCAAGTTACTGATCCAGTGAAGAGATTCAGTGTTATGTAAACTACTATATTTCCTACAAATAATAAATATACTTTGGATATATTGATGGTAATTACCTAGTTTGGGTTTATTTCCTACTGTATCCTTTCCACAATAAATGAAGCTATATTATAAATGAAATCTAGTACTTCTATTGAACCATGATGTCTCATTTGCATTTATTCTGATTATCCAGCATGTAAATATAAAAATGACCCCCAAAATGAAAGAACAAGCTACCAGAGTTACTATCATAGTTTCAGTGTAAATCAGGTTTTGTGTCTGAATGTAATGACAGGTCTTATACATATGACCATTAATCTAAAGTCATGCTGTTCTGGTATGTTAATGGAGGCATTAAAATTGAAAAAAAGCATGCAGGCTCTGGATCCCAAATTTAAGTGCTTGAAGTTACACTTGACACTCAATTCATTTTAGTATTAGCTATATATTTTCTACCAGTTTATTGCATATTTTTCATAAATGATTATCAGATATATGCTTTAACAAGGCTGGTAATTTTCTCTTATACTACCTAACATTTGAAGCAAAATAGAAGAAAGAAACATGCTTTATTATAAGTAGGAGACCATAAATATTTCTTTTACTGAAGACTTGGGGGAAATCCACAATAATATTTTAATATAGTACTTCACAATGTCATTTATATTATTGACTCTCATATCCTAAGAAAATAAAATATACTAAAGGAAAAATGATACACATAGAATTTTCAAAAATTAAAGGCAATGACAACTGAGACATCAAAATATTGGAACTTAATTTCATAATTAATAAATTCAAATAAAAATATAATGGTCCTAGAAATATGCTTTTTCATGTGGCAATTTTAACTTCACATTGCTAAGAATAACATTAAAGTATATGAATTTTAAAGAAATATTTTCATCTATTCACTTAGATCACTGTCTGTGAGACAGAAAAATAAGGCAGATTTTATAGCGTTTTTATAAAGAAAAGCAGAGCCTTTGGAGAAATGGGAAATATTTCTAAAAATGAAATTGTTCAATGATAATTATAATGAGATATTTCATAGAGTTTTGTGATTTAAAAGCATAAAGGGTTTTATTCAGATATTTTGGGTCTTGAAATAAAATAAATATGCAATTCTTTACCTTGGGTTTTTAAAAAATAGAAATATTTTCCACAGCTATTTACTTTAATATTTCAAATAGATTCAAAAGTCTCCCTTTTTGTGTTTTCAGGTATTTTCATCTGTTTTCAATCCACTCACACATTAACTCATGACAACCTGGCTTGAATGAGTTGTTTGATCTCTTCACATTCATCTTTTCACTTTGACTCTAGGAATTTTATTTTGCCAAGAATAACTCATACCTAGGCATACAAATTCTTAATATGAAACTAATCATATGCTACTTAGGTAATTTGAGTGTTGGTGGCTTATTTTTCTCCCTTTTTGTGTTTAGTTTTGTAGTAATGTGGTTAATTCCATACCTGGAGCAAAAGTCCTGAAACCAAAAAAAGAAAAAAAAAAAGACAAATGATGGAATAGTTAGAGGTCACTAGATTTGATTAAGACAAGAAGCAATATTTAAAAGTCATCCCTATAACCTAAAATTTGATTGTATAAATAGTTCTTTGCATGTTGTCATCATTACAAAGAGAAAATTTTAGCTACTCCAAGGGGTGGTGCGACTTCTCAAATCCTGCTTATATTTTCATCCAAAAGAAATAACAACTTCCAGTTATTTCTGTGCAAAGTAAAATAGCCATCCAGCAGCATGCCACATGACAGTAACCAGGAGTGTAATTCATAGCATTGGACAGGAATAATAACCAATAGGCCAGTTTTACAGTCCTCACTCACTTCATTTCAAACGTAGGTTTTCCAAAGCTCTAATGACCTATACTGCACCCTCCCATGTTTTCTATTTTCACACTAACAGACTAATAATTAATTCTGCCCTTGACTTTTTCTGACCTGTGCTGTTCCTTCTTAAGAACTTCTCTGTACTTCTTAAAGACAGTGGAAGTCAGTCGAAATGTTTAACCAGGGACTCCAGATCAGAAAACTTTGATTTAGCACACATCTAGGGTGCCCCTAATCCTTACATTTTAGATTTAATATGGTACACATTAAGTGGTTCAGAACACTGGGTTTTAGATAATCATTTGGTCCATTTTATGGTTTATTTCTACTATGGGTTAAAGACAGAATTTTGAAGAATTTTTAACAGTTGGACATTTAAAACTAAGAACTAATAGAATTTCAATCTAAAAATAAATCCATGTGCATAGCCACAGCACACTGAATGGGCCCAATCTTGTCAGATCTCAGAAAATATTTCTCAAACAAATCTTTATTAAGAATTTATTTTTAAATGGGTTGTGGTGGCATACAACTGTTATCCCAGGGCTGGGACAGGAGGATCACTACAAGTCTGAGCTGCACAGTGAGACCCTATACCAAATAAAACAAAATAGTATTTAATTTTACATAAACCTGTTTTACATTATAAAAATTGCATGTAATTCTACTTCTTCCAGTATTACACACTTCATATGATAGATATGTGTTGGTCAGCTTTCCTGCTGGTTCCTGACAACCACATCTTAAAGGAAGGTTATATTGACTCATAGTTTCAGAGGGCTCAGTCCAAGATTGATTGGCTCCAAGAAACATGGCAGACAGGTGTAGTGAGGCAAAGCTGCTCACTTCATGGTGACTGGATCAACAACGCAGAAAAATAGCACGAGACAAAAACAGGCCAAGAACCAGAAATAGCCCTAAAGCTATTACTCACTCAGACATACCCAGAGGTGTACTTTACTCATCCTCTATGTGGTTACCAAGTTAATCAAGATTGTGATAAACCTTACCTCTCACATTTCACCCCTGTCAGCTTGACACCTAAACACATCTCCATAAGCCATACTTAAACTCAACTAGAGTAACAAGTTCATAGTTCTAAAATGATATAACTATCCTTTATGCAAATGAAGCAATAATCTTTTCTCCAAAGTCTCAAGCATCCCAGCATAGCTCAAACGTTAAAGTCAAAATATCCTCTGATACTATTCTTAGCTATAATCTGTATACAATGTTTTAAATGTTATATAATTCCCGGGTATAATGACACAGAGTAACTATTCCCATTCCATCAGTGCAGAATAGAAATGAATACGATTAAAGCAAGATCCAAACCTAGCCTGACAAATATTAAATCCTATAGCTCCATGTCAGCATCATATGGATGATACCAAGATCTGTCCCTAGGCCCCGTCGCACCATGGCAGTGGAAGCTTCTAGTTCCTGGATGCCTAAACACAGGGACATGAATTCCAGGAAGTCAGTTTCCTAGGTGTTCCTTCTGGAGCAAGGATTTAAGAGTCCTTTTCTTAGATGAAACATTTACAGTTTTGCACCCTTAAACTCATGATTGGTGTGGTATGGTTGACTCCTGAGAAGCCCTCTGTTTAAATCTGTCTTTTCTCTCCATACATGATTCATGTCCTCAATCAAAGTCATGTGTGGAAAGTAGAAAGATAAAATTGAGCAAAGGATTAAGTTGTATAGAGCCACAATATGTTGACAATTGCAGCCTTGGCTGACTCTGTGGAGAGTTCTGGAGATTGGGTGGCCCTTCCAAGTTGTCCCAAATTGACATAATGGTACTGTTCCCCTCTATGTCAGCACCAGAAAGTCATGGGTCTTGGCTGACCTTAGGAAATGATGCAACCTTAAAATGAAGTAGTTTCTTAGGGTCAAGGACATTTCCCAACAGGACAAGCAGCTGCAGCTGTTGGCAGCCACTACTCTTCAGCAGCAAGGGAATTAATGCTTTGGCCTATTGTTCAACTTATAAAGTCTGTGAGGTATCCTCTACAAGTCCTTAAAGAACCTTTTTTCTGAATAGTTCTATGGGGCATGATCATAGATATTTACAAAATCCTAATAAAGGATATCATCTGGAGGTCACATTTTCCGACTTCAATTTGGTCTTAATACTGTCTAAATTTTAGTGCAGTTTCTTGTGAAGAGACATGAACACAACCTTTATTTTGAGAAGGGATTTTTTAATTTTATTTTTATTATGTGTTTAGGATAGGGTCTACAGGGTCTCACTACATAGACTGGACTTCTAGTGATCCTCATGTTTTCAGCCTCCCAAGGGCTGGGATTGCAAGCGCATGCCACCACACTTAGTCCACAACTTTTATTTTGAATTACAACAAATCTAGGTACTTCTTTATTTTAATCATTCTCTAACTTAGGGGTCCTCAAACAATGGGCTATGGGCCAGTTCAAGTCTGTGGAGGTAAGAAACAAAAATGAGCAATGTTCCACCTGCAAGTACTGCTTCTCCCCTTTGTTCACACAATAGCCTGAGCTCTGCTTCCTGTCACATCAGCACCAGTATTATGTTGTCATAGGAGCATGAATTCTTCTGTGAACAGCTCCTGAAGGATATAGCTTACACACTCCTTATGAGAACCCAATGCCTATGATCTGAGGTGGGGCTGAGGTAGTGTTGTAAACAGTGGGGTGTGGCAGTACATACTTGTTAACATGAGAAGAGATCTTACTGCACAGAGACCATAGCTTATTGCTTGAAGTCTCATTTTAAAACCCTTGGTGAATGACAAGTGACATTTAAGGGCATCTAGTGTCAGACTTGATAACGGCAGGTGAGTTGATGGACTTAACTTGTGCAGCTCCATTTCATGGCAGACTTGAAATCAAAATCTGACACTAATTTTTTACTACATCTGGCCCACTCATTTTAATTACCACTTCCATCCATACCACTTTTCCATACTGTATACTTGTGTGTCAGAGACTAACCATAGCCAAAATGAGTAAAAATCAATGTCATGAGGAGTGTCTTTGACAAATGATGTGACATCAGCAATCTATAAGAGAGACTAAAGCAAAAATAAAGCTACATTTAAAATAAAATGCCAAGGATTGGTGGAAAGGGTCTAGAAAGTAGAAGAAAAAAAGGAATTAAGATATGTACATGTACAACTTCCCACGAAGACAGTAAACATTATATACTGCACACCTATACTAATAAACCAACATAATTTTCAATGCCAAGAACCAACCCCAGAATACACAGGAAATACCTCAAAGAATCAACAACTTGGATCTCACCTTATTAAAAAGCTTTTGCACAGAAAAAAATTGCCAACAAAGTAAAAAGACAACAGAGTGGGAAAAAAAATTAACCAATTGTCCCTCAAACAAAGGACTTCTATCTAGAAGATATGAATAACTAAAACTCAGACTTTCTCAAATTCAAGGACCAATAAAAATGGGCATCTGAGATGAATAGATACTTCTCAGATCAAGAAATATTAATGGCAGACTTCCCCCACCTCCTACAAGGAGACTTAGTGAGCCTCAGTGAGCCACACAGGAGGAGACCCTGCCCATTGCTCCTCTGAAATCACAGAAGTCTTCATTCTAATAACATAGGTACCTGGCCCATCAGCCTCCATCACAGAATAAGAAGCCAGTTATATAAGTGCCTCAGACATAGCAACTGAGTCATCTGGTGAAATGAAAGTTAATCCATCTGAACAAGGAAAATACTTTGCATATAAAACTTTTAATTTATGATTGTTTCTGTTGTATAGCTATAAACTCTGCTGCTATGGTTTAAATTAAAAAATTAACAGTCACCACAGTATGTCAATTTGTAAAATGTGCTTGATGTTATCATTATTGCTAATTGTACTATTGTAGCTGTGATATTATATCTACTGCGATCAGTTATTCTCCCGTTTGAAACATACTGGGAAGCTCCAGGGTCATACTTCACCATATCTACACCAAAAGACTTGGGAAATAGCCAAACAGAAACCTACATTTTGCTCTGAATTCATTGGGAAGACGGTATCTTGGGACAGCCACAAACCAAGAATCTCCTACACACACAAGATAACCCTGAAGAACAGACTTTTCCTAGAGAGACCTTGAAACTAGTGATATAGCTGCCTGCTACCAAAACTTACAAGGATAATCACAGAAAACAAAATTTTAAAACATTGAAATAGAAAATGTCCAGGAGAAGCAAAATGCATTCTGAGACCTCCAGCCCACTGAGAACAAGTCCAGGAGACATCAAAATAGAAAAAATTGGAAGTCATACATTTGAACTTTCTGAAATGATAGCAACTAAAGTAAAGAAACAACTCAATGAAGCTGTGGAGGAAATCAGATCAGAAATAATCTCTCAGATTAAAAAAAGAAATGACAGACATGATGAAATATTCACTCAATATATCTAAAGAGAACATAGATTAAAAACTAGAGAGTCATAGGAAGAAGATGGAAACCTTGAATAAATAATACACAAAAGAATTAGACTACATGAAATGGATTCAAAGAAATAACCAGGAAATTAAAAATTCCATTGAAACCTGGTAAAACCACTTGAACGAACCTGAAGATAGATTTCCATACTTTGAATATCTGACTGCAGCGACTGATGATGAAAGATCTCTTAAAATAACTAGGAATCAGGAAATAATAATTCAACAGCTGCAAGACAATGTAAAGAAAAACTCTATAAAACTGGTAGGTATCAATGAAAAATCAGGAGTCAACACAAATGACATTAAGAGATGATTTGGAGAAGTAATAGTAGAAAATATCCCAACCATGGGAAAAGAATATGACATACATATAAGTGAGGTATACGGAGCTTCAACTAGTCATAATCAAAATAATAATACTGAGACATACTAATCAAGATCCTAGAAATTCACCACAAGAACAGATTATTAAAAGCTCTGAGACAAGAAACCGATCACCTGTAAAAGGAAATCAATCAAAAATCTCAGCAGACTTCTCAACACAAGCCATCAAGTGAAGAAGAGCTTGGAGCAAATATTTTAAGTTGTAAAAGAAAACAACTTCCAACCCAGATTGATATACCCTGCCAAACTCTCTTTCAAAATTAATGCAAAAATATTTCCTTGACAAAGAACAACTGAATAAATTAATGCCATGATTATCAAATCAGATAGACAATAACACAAAAATGTGATGGGAGAATTTGACACCCCACTGTGACACAAAGATAGACCAACTACACAAAAAATTAGTAGAGTAACAAAGAATACTGAAAGATATACTAGGAAGAGATAAAAATGACTACAATTCCAAGAACAACAGAAGGTAACAACCAGTTAAACAGGAAAAGCAAATAAACAGAGAAGAAAAGTAGACAATCAATAGCAGAGAAATAGGGTTGGAGAGATAGCTGAGTTGTTTAAATGCCTACCTGGCAAGCACAAAGATCCAAGTTCAATCCCTGGTACCACATGACATGCATGCCCTGGGAGGGCGCTGCCATGTGGGCCATCAGAACCTGGTGTGGTGGTGCACACCTGTAATCTTAGTGCTGGGGAGGCTAAGATGGGAGGATCACAACAAAGCTGCACTCTGTAGTAAGACCTAATTAATATCCAATAAATAAGTAAATAAAGTTTTTAAAAAGAAACATAATCCACCAGCATAGTGTGTACAAGAAACACATCTAACTCAAGAATTCATGAACTGAAAGTCAAAAATTGGAGAACAATACTCCATGTGACAGGATCCAAGAAAAATGTAGGAGTAGCTATTCTGTTGGCAGACTATGTGAACTTCGAACCAAGAATAATCAAAAGAGATAGAGAAGGTCACTACAAACTTGTTAGGGGAAAACTTCAACAGGAAGAATAATGAAACTACACATGCATCAAATATAGGAGCATCCAACTATATAAGACAAATATTAATAGACATGAAAGATCAGATAGACAATAACACAAAACTGTGATGGGAGAACTTGACACTTCACTGTGACACAAAGATAGATCAACTAGACAAATAATTAGTAGAGTAACAAAACTGAACTAAACTTGTGAACAAGTGGGCTTAATAGACCTTTACAGAGCATTCTACCCCAAAACATCAGAATAAATATTCTTCTCATTCTCTAAAATATACCATATGTTAGTCTATAGAACATGCTTAAGTAAATGCAAAGGAACTGAAATTATTCCATGTATACAATCTGACCATAGTTCAATGCAATTGGAAATTATTATTAAAAGAAACAACAAAAACCCCATTAACCCTCCATCACCCTCCTGAACAATCAGTGAGTCACAGATGACATCAAAGAAGAAATTAAACAATACCTACAATCAAATTAAAATGCAACAGCATCTCACTGGAAACTGTGGGCCACATGAAATTTATGGTGGTGAATTCTCATATCAGGAAAAGAGAATGAACACAACTAATCAATGTAATCTTAAGCTTCTAGAAAAGGAAGAGCAAGTCAAACGCAAAGCCCAAAGAAGGTAGAAAATTATAAAATCGAGCAGAAATGAATGTAATTGAGACTAAAAAAAGAAAACAAAGAATCAATGAATGTAAGCGCTGGTTCTTTGAAAGAATAAATAAAATTAGAACCAGTGAAATAGCTGAGCAGACTAAATGCCTGCTTCGGCAAGCGCAGGGACTGAAATTAGACTCCCCACATCACATACTGCACTGGCCCCACCCCCAGAAGTGTGAAGCTGGCCACCAAGTGAAAGCATCACATTTCCCATGTCCCAGACCAAGAAATTTTGCATCACATGTCCCAGACAAAGAAATACAAATGGCAAATAAATATATGAAAAAATATTCAAAAAAAAGAAAGAAAAAATATTCAACATCATCTATAACATGAGAAATGCAAATTAAAACATATCCCATCTCACCCAAGAAAAAAAATGGCTAGCAACAAAAACCAATAACAAGTGCTGGTGGGGCTGTTGGGAAAAAAGATCACTTCTTTACTCTTGATAGGAGTGTAGACTGGTCCAATCATGTGGATATCAGTGTGGAGATTCCTCAAAAAAATGAGTATTAGAGATCCCATTTGACCCCATAGATATTCTTATTCTACATATGTTCCAAGAATTTAAAACATGATACCAGAGCAACACATTTGTATCCATATTTACAGTAGCACAATTTGTAATAGCTAAAGCTTGGGATCAATCCAAATGCCCAAAAACTGAGAAATAGATAAAAACAAGCAGTATTTTTATACAAGAGAGTGCTTCTCAGCCACAGAAGACAAATTTGAGACCTTTGTAGGTAAATGGGCGCAACTTGAGACTTTATTCATAACTGAAATAAATCAGACTCTTGTAAACATCGTATTGTCTCCTTAGTGTTAGAAACTGAAAGAGGAAATAAACTCTGAAATGTCCAATAGATGTTGTGAAATGAGAGGAAATAGCTCAAAAGGAGAAACAAACTAGAATAGGTGAAAGGGAAAAGGACAGTAAGGAAAAGCAAAACAGTGCAAGTCAGTGACACTGTTAATGTCTCTTAGTTCATTAAAAAGGGAGGTTTGTGTTAATATCCATTAGAGAAATTTTTATGCCCATATCTTGTAGTCAGAGCAAATACTTTAAAGATAACAAAATCAATATGTTAACTATTGTTATTCTCTTATTTTGTAATGAGATTTTGTTTTACCTTTTCTCCATAAGATAAGAATTTTTAAAATACCGAGATTCTTTCTTACATTACTGATTCATTGTAGTAACTGATTCACATTCTCCAAACATTCTCTGAATAATACATGGTGGCCTGCTATCCACTGAGTACATAAAACCTTCAAAACTGCTCTATAACATGCAGACAAACACAGTGTAACACAGAACAAGACTTCGGAGTTTTTCAAAAGAAAAGAAAAGTCAACACAAAGAATAGATACAATTACTGGAGGCCACCACCTCATCAACTATGTCAGCATTGAGCACAACATTCTTAGCATTTAGCTGCATTGTGCAGATTAAGAAGAACTTTACTATTAAGAGTTGATCCTGCCTAAGGATATTTTTCTTGAACTTGTAGGAGAATCTATCATCCTTTTTTTTTTTTTTTTTTTTTGCTAGCACAATAACCAGACAAATTGATGAAACTGCAGAAAGTACTGTGATGCATAAGTGTTATAGAGGATTAATGAGGCAACTTCATAACAATCCCAGTTGACAAATATACTGATGTCAACCGGGCAAAATGTGCTTCTGTGTGATGTATTTTTCATAAGAATGTGCATGAGTATATGTAATGTGCACTTTTTCATCAACCAACCCCACAGATGCAGGACTATTTAACTCTGGATATTTTCACATCAGAAAATCAAGCTGTTCAGTTTGTATCAGCGTATTCATGGACAGAGTGGCCACAGTGACCTCATAGCTTTCTGGCTCACTATTCAACTCAAAGAGGTCACTTCTGGATGCAAAGCTACACACTGCATCATCATGGAGAAATGTCAAATAGCTGAAAAATGTCACCTGAACTTAATAATGTTTTATTGAATATGATCATCGCCCTCACTGAAGTATATGCCCCTAACATACATCTGTTTGCACATTCTGTGAGAAGATGGATACAAATATGCACATATTCTCTAACTTCAGGTGTGAGGTGACTTTCTAAGGATAGATCGCTAGCCACAGGTTTTGAGTTACAACAGTCATTCCAGAGATTTCTTTTAGAAAAATAATCACCACTAGCAACACACTTCAGTGACACTGGATGGGTCATAAGATTCGCTTATTTGTATGACATATTTAACCTACTCAATGAACTCAATCTGTCACTGCAGAGGAGAATGACAACTGTATTCACATAAGCAAATAAAGTGGCTACATTGAAAGCCTAATTGGAATTGTGGAGAGTTGAGGGAACACTGGAGTTTTTCTCATGTTTTAAATATTAGTAGAAAATAAATAAATAAATATTAGTAGAGGGGCTGGCGAGATGGCTCAGTGGTCTAAAGCACCTATTTGGAACAAGCTTGGCAAAGCA
>NDGM010942228.1:0-13644 GCA_002564305.1 Octomys mimax | reverse complement strand
TCTTACCAATTTGATTTGAAACTGTATCATTGCTATTCGTTTCTCAATAAAACTGATGGAAAAAAAAAGAAAAAAATTGTGTTTTATTCAAAAAGAGAATTGTTTTAGCTAAAATTTTATTGGTACATCATAGGTATAGAAATAGTGTATTTTTACATTTGTTTTGCTCTGTTTTAGGTAACCACATTCAAAGAACAACTTAATGTGGAAAATATGGAATTTCTGGCATAAATGAGTAAAAATAAAAATTGAGAAATAAAAGAACTGAGAAGAAAATGATGAGATTCTGTTATTCAGTCCCCAGTAGAAACAGAAAAACAAAGAGAAAAAGAATGAATAAACAAACCAAATCAGTATGTTGAAAATTCTGAGTAGACAGCAATAGATGTCAACTGATAAATTTCTGGGGCAGGGAAAATGTTTGAAATGAGATTATCTTTTTTTTTCTTTTTTTTAGTATTATACTCTTGTATTTCAGAAATGAACCACCAAGAAAAAAATATATTGCAGATATATTTGAATAAAGAGTTCTTTTCTTGTGGGTGCAAGGAATGACAAAAATAGGAATATATGTGAAGAAAAACGTGTTCTTTCTATCACATAGAGAAAGGCACTGCAGTGAATACGTGAATGAGAAATTCAGTCTAACCCATAAACGGTTAATGCAGCCAGAACTCCACTCTTCTGAAGCAGGATGGTGGCATCAACCTGCTGCCCTTGAACATGAAAGGCTGCTCCTAGTCGAGCTGACACACTGAGGCATGTGTTCCATGTGGGAATTACCCAACAGCAATTTTCCAAATGTAAATTAGAAAACAAATCAAAAATCAAAACTGGACCAAGTCACACTGTCCCAGAAACACCACTGTATGAAGATTCCGCAAATACAGATTTTACTGGAAATTGTCACCCATTTCTCACTGTTTGAACGAAATATTTATCTATTAAAAAAAAAAAAAACAACAACTTTGTGCAGGGGCAGGGGATTTGATCCTGGGCCTGCCGTGTAGGCCCCACCCCCGGGGGGCATGCTGAGATGACAATTGAAACTGGATGTGGTGGCACATGCCTGTAATCCCAGCACTTGGGAGGCTGTAAACAGGCAGATCATTGAGTCTGATCTAATAGCGAGACCTTGAACACCCTATAGACCCTTCCCTAAAATACAAAAAAAAAAAAAAAAAAAGCCTCACTTTATTTATTTATTTACCTATCTATTTAATACAGGGTCTTGTTACACAGCTCAAACTCGTAGTGATCCTCCTGTCTCAACTTCCCCAGTGCTGAAATTACAGGCATGGGCCACGACACTGGATTTTTAGGATGATGCACCTAGAGTTTTTGGCCAGCATGGCATGAGGTACCCGACATCAAGCTCGGGACCTTGTGCTTGCCAGGCAGGCCCTTAAACTGCCAAGCTATCTCCCCAGCCCAAATTATTTATGTTCTGTTGTTTCTACTATAAAATGATGCATCTGATTGGGTTCTTTAAATTTTTTTTAAAGGAGTTTTGGAATGTGTTGAGTGTACATAGTAACCATCATTCCCCAAGGAATACATACATATGTAAGAAAATACATACATAAGAAACCCACAGTATTGTTAATTATTAAGGAACCAAAAACAAAAAGGATAACACAATCACTTTATATCTCTTAGAAAAGCTATTATTTAAGAAAAAAAATGATAAAAGTTGGCAAGTTTTCAAAGGAGTTGGAACACTTGTCCACTGTTGGTGACAATGTAAAATGATTCAGTTGCTATGGAGATGAGCGATTCTTCTTAAAATCAGAAATTAGAACGACCACTTGATCCGGCAATCCCACATGCGGTTATATGCATAAAAGTATCAACATCAGAATATTGAAGATATATCCACATCCCCAAGTTCATTATGGCATTATTTCCAGTAACCAAGATATACAACTTAGTAATAGTTGAATGAATAAAGAATATGTGGTATACCTATACAAGGAAATATGATTTAGTTCAGTAGAAAAAAAAAAAAGAAAAAGAAAATTTGGTCCCACACAATGGTGTGAATGAGCCATGAGATCATGTTGTGTAAGAAATAAACCAGATAGAGGAACACAGATGCACATATCTGCTTACTAAGGATTCAGATTCTTCGAAGAGATTAGAATGGTGGTGGCAGGAGCTGGAGAAGGACTAAGGATTTAATACTAAAATGGTAGGAAGGTTCAGTCATGAAAGCTGCATCAGTTATATGGATGCATTATAAAGCATTTCTCTTAGAGTTGACAATACTTCATTGTAAGCCTAAGAAATCATTAAAGATAACAAATACCATAAAAGTGTTCTCAGACAATAAAAAATGAATACAGTGTTAATATTGAGAGCCACACAAAAGACTGTGAAACATGCATTAAGAAAAATATTTTTCTTTTCTTTATCTCTTTTTTCTCTGTCTTACAGTACCAGTTAGCTACTTGTCAGGCTACGAGTGATCTCGAATTGAATAAATCTGCGAAGATGGTGAGCATCCTCGGTGTTTCATTTGCTCATGGCCATCACATCTTAGGAGAGGCTGAGGGGGTCTTCTGAACAGTGGCCAACTGCCATGTGGCTGGACATCTTGACTCTTGTTTAAAGACCTCTTCTCAGTAGGATACTTGCGGAGATGCTACCTTTGCCTTCTTTGCAACTTCTACCTTCCAATGACATGGAGCTTTCTCCAGGCTAGCTCAGCAAATTCTGCTCATAAAAAAAAAAAAAAAAAGAACAACAACAAAAAGCAAGACAAACAAACATCAATCTCTTGGCTGGATTTACCTTCCCTTCGAAGTCTTTGATTGTTTTCATGCTGTGAAATTATCAATGAACATTCAGAGGGTACTGTGTTTCTGAGTACAAGTGGAAGACGCTAATGCTCATGTATTTCTCTGTTATGAGAAAGCTATTAATTTGCTTGCGATTCTTTTTTGGAATCACGGTTTCTTTTGTTTTATGGATAATGAGCTTAAAAATGGTAAATGGGTTTAACATCTGCATGTAAACTTGGCCTGTAGGGCTGCAATGTTAGAGGGAAGTGTTAAGTGGCAGTCAAGGCAAGAAATGAAGAGTACGGTACGGTATCCAAAAAATGTAGCTTATATCTTACAAGAGAGTGTGACCATGGTGCCTGACCTTGGGCAAAGCACGCAGTCTTTTAAACCCTGCTTGCATAACAATGCATCAGAAGCAGGTATGGCACCTGGCTCAGAGTAGATTTCCAAGGATGAAGTAGGCGATGCGTACATAACATTCAGAGCATTGCTTGGTGGAGTGGCCCTTAATTAACATGAAAAACCATGTCCCACTTATCTTGTGTGTGCTACTATCTTATACAAGTGAATCATGGAAAAACTCTAAAGTTTGACAATGGTTATCTTGTTTATTTATTCCCCATCCCGCTAGATGCTACAAGCTGGGTCAAAAACTTACTACTCAGAGACAAATGCTAAATACTGGGTTATTTGACTTTTCTGCTTACACATAAAACAGGCTCAATTATTCTTATTCTTAGTTCTTAGTGCATATTATTTAAAACAATGTGCGGAGTGCTGCAAATATATTACACCTAATCTATTTATATCCAACCAGTATCTACTATGCTATATTTTAAATGTCTTTCCTTAATGCAATAACATTTCTTATATGCCTCAAAACTGTTAACTCTACTCAGTTTCTTTAACGGGATGTTAATTTTTTTCAAGTACTATATCTCTGTTGCATGAGTTAGCACCTTTGATAATTATGCTTACTGTACTTCCATGTACCTATACCTCTTACAAGATTGACTAAACTTGATGTTCTTCAATATCTTGAGCAAAGCTCTACCACCTTCAAGTTATCGATACCATGACTGGGTCTTGCAAGTGTTAAAGACAAGACAGCTCAAATATCAAATTTTAAATAAATCCAGTAATAAAACTTTCCATACCCTTAAGGCTTATGTTTTTAATGCTTTATACTCTCTTCATCTAGACTCTTTATGTTTTTCATACTGTGAATAAAAATAAAAGACACAAAGAATGTGCTCTGGTTGAAAAGGAAATCAATATGACAATGTGTGTAATTGGTTTTGTCCAGAATCAACCATAGATGTGATTTATCATGACTGATTAAGGTAAGCATGCCACAGGAAGTGAAATAATAGTGCTGAAAAACAGTAGGAACAGAAAATAACCTAAAATTTTGACCTCTTAAGTTTTTCTTGTGCTAACAGTATCAAGATCAAATGCTATTAGGTCAAAATACATTTGTATGGACTCAAGAATTGAAATTTTTGTCCTCTCAGTAATTCCTTTTGCAAAATACATTAGATAATTATTTATTTATAGAATTACTTACTCAGTCCACTCATGACACAGATAAAAAAATGAGACTCAGAAAGGTGTTTACCAAAGTTTCCCACTTGCAGTCCCTTTTCCTTCAAAAAGAAAAAAAAATTCCTTTTGTTTTGCCCAATGTCAATACTGTATTTTTAGGTACTACGAATGCAAAAAGAAAACCCTTCAGCTTTTATTTTCCACTTTAAACAACTACAGTATTTGCAAGCGGTTCAGAATTACACCTCCCCACTCTCTGCCCCATCCCCACTGACTCACAGATATGCACAAATGCATGTAACCTGATTTCTGGGTAGTACTGAATGCTGTTGAAGGCAAAGAAAACTTTCTGGAGCCCATGATCAGAAAATGGGAACATGTTTTCCTTCCTTCCCATCAGTGTTCTAGAATCATTTATAATATTCCTCTTTTTCTTTCCACACAGAGCTCATTTTCAGCCTTGTATATGATTAATATAATCAGCACCATTTGGACAGAATTTGGACAATGGGAAACAGGAAGCATTCGCTTCTGGACATGTCAGTTTCTCATATTGAGTTAATTCTGTCAGCGCATGTGGCTTGTAGTTAAATGTCCAGGAAGAATTTTCAGCCATCCTTACTCAGGAAGTCATGGCTATAACAGAATTCAGGTTTATTCAATTAACAGCTCATGCCTAGGCATAGAACAAAGGTGTCCCTAAGGGAGAGACAGATGCACATGTATGCTTCTAAATTTGGAGATAAATTATAAAATTTTAGTACTGAGTTATGTACTGTCTTTATCAGCCAGACCACTTTGCTCATAAATCTTCGGATAATTGGCTCTGCTGCGTCCTCACCCTAGAAGCCAAACTCTCAGCAGAGGTGCTTTGTATGCTATGACCTCCCTGAGGACATTTTTCTGAGTTTTGTTCTTACAGTGTCTCTCAAACTTTTCAGTCTAAAAATAATTACAAGACCTGATGGCTACTCAGAAAATGTGCGCTTGAAGGGCACATCATGCAATCCTGGTAAAGGGAAATTTCTTTTGATTGCAAAGATTTAAACAGCCACACACTGATGAGCCACAAATACACACTTTGAGCTCAGGCATTTTTGCAGAACTGTGTCCAGGAAATGTAAACTTGAGTGACAGAAGGCAGGGCCGTCCTTCCAGTGCTCTGTACCTGGCAGGATGGTATGCATGGAGCCAGAGTACCCCTTTCCCCCTACCTAGCATCAGCTGCTGCTGGTTCTGCTCTCTTACCAGAAATTTCCCTCGTGTCCTGTAATGTTACTTTAGAATTAATTCTCATCTATGTTTCAGTGATATTGCTGCTAAATTTTCCAGTCTGTTTCTTTGCCTTTAATCCATATTTTTTTACTTTTGGCAATCTTCTTTTGGAGACATATACATGGTATTTCCTTTTTCTTTCCTTTCTTTTTTTCTTCCTTCCTTCCTTCCTTCCTTCCTTCCTTCCTTCCTTGTTTCCTTGTTTCCTTCCTCCCTTCAATTAGTTCTTCTGTTCAGACATCCTTATAACTTTACATCTAAAATGTAAATGTCATTTTTATTTTAAGATGAGATTCACATAACAGAATTAATCATTTTTCAAGGAAAATTTTAGTTACATTTCCTACAATCACAGTCCTGCACAATAACCACTTCTACCTAATCTAGTGATACTAATGATTCCAGGAGGAAATGCAAACACCTACAAACAGAAGCTCATTTTATTCCCCTTCTACAACCTTTTTTTAAAAAAGTCTGCTTCTTGATATAGACATATGTTTGATCCTGGAAAACCTGCTTTTAGTGCATTTTTTATACACTTAGGACAATTGCCCCGTCATTTCATGATGTCATGTTTATTTTTTTCAAGAAATACTAAACGGCATTCCACAGCAACTGAGAGATTCTATAATTTCATGACTAAAGTACAAATATTCTAATAGTACCACATCTTCTCAACATTTATTATTTTCTGTTTTGTTTTTGACTATTGTCATCCTAGTTTCTCCAAACTGGTATGTCACTGTGCATTCAATTTGCCTTCCCTGATGACTAAGGATGTTGAACATTTGCTCATTGTATTTTTTAGTTTTCTCACATGGCTTTGGAACACATTCTTATTTTTCTTCTGGAACTTGCTAATTCTTTCATACTTATCTCAGATACCCAATGCTGTTACGTGTTTTCCCCCAGGGTTGCCTTCATTTTCCCATCATCTTTTACTTAACTGCATAATGTTATGTCTGTTGTTATGTTCACTTTTGCTATGTCTTTCTTGACTTTTCCATCTGTCGTAGATTTTTAATTTCTAAAAAGAAGAGTCATCAATTTTCCTTTATGTAAGCACACTTCACACAATTCCTGGCTTCACTAATACAGAATTGACAATATTAACACTGTCTCTATCTCTATCATTGAGTTCTGGTCTTATTCCCCATTTCACTTTCCATCCTGCTCTCTTTCACTCATCAGAGTGGCTCTCACTCTTAGGGTCTCTCCCCATAGTTTTCTCTTCCCCCAACTGCCCCACCTCCAGCCTCCTGTTCACCCTCTCACCACTTTCTCTCTCTCTCTCTCTCTTACTTGCTGCCTTTCTTTCAATTTTATTCTCTCATTTTCTCTCTTCCACTCTGCTCCTGCATCTTCCCTTTCTCTCTCTTCTTCTCACTCACACTGGCTTTCTGACTTTCTCTCCTAAATACCTGATCCACTTCTCTAAATTCCCCAGTGACTTATCTCTTATTCCTTGTTCTTTCCCTGGTCCTCTCTTAGGATCACATCCTGTCCTATCTTTTACACAATTAACTAGTCATCATCCTACACATCTCACTATGTACAGCCTCAGGGATGCTTCTCATATCCTAGGCTAAATTAATTCTTTTTGTAATATTCTCTCTCAGGGTATTCCAACAATTCAATGTCTTTTTAAGATTATTCTTTGTAAAAAACACTAAGGGCCAAGCTATGACCAAACTCTGAAAAGCAACATAGACCTTTTCCCTAGGCAAATGCATTGTAGAATCTGGGGCATAATACTTGACACACTGAAATAAAACAATAATAAAATGATAAAATGCACTCAAGCATGTGGCTGGAATTTATGAGGTATATTATAAGTGCCAGGCATTGCTATCATTATCTGTTGATTTCATTAATCAGTTTATTCTCTGCAGGATGAAAATGAAGGAAGTACTTTGCCAAAGGCAGTGTTGCGTTGTACGGCTGACTAAATAATAAGGTCAAAACCCTAATTTCTGTTACTTTGACCTCTATTAAACCTTTCACCAACTACTTATAGGACCTTCTAAAGAAAAAATGTAAGGAAACATACAGTTATTGAAAGCAGAGTTAAAGATTTGTTCCACTGGTGATAAAATTTAAATAACTTTGGAAGAAAAGTTTGGTAGAGGGAATCACTCATTTATCTGAGGGTGCCCCTGTGATACCTACAGTAGAAAGCACTTATAGAATTCCATAAAACAAATAATGAAAGAAGCCCGAGGAATCAATACATTTTACTACATTCTGTACCCTTGTCCACACCAATGGCAACAAGTGGAAAAGAGGGCAAATTGGTTTCTATCCCCTGAGATCCTTTTACAGACCAAGTGATCTTCCAAAAGAAGAAGAAGGAGAAGGAGAAGGAGGAGGAGGAGGAGGAGGAGGAGGGGAAGGGAAAGGGGGAGGGGAGAGGAGGGGAGGAGGGAGGAGAGGTGAAGGGGAAGGAAGAGGGAAGGGGAGGGGGAGGGGAGGGGGAGGGGAACGGAAATGGAAGGAAGTAAAAAAGTGGGGGGGGGGAGAAAGAGAGAGAGAAGTCATTTCAGTTTTATTATGTCCTAATGACAATTTATTTCTAGTCCATTTGTTTCTACCAGGAAGCAATGCTATCCTTTCTATGACAGTAGGTGAGAAAAATAATAGATACTCATACAAGAGAGATCTTCCTTTAAATATTGGTACGTTCTCCCAAAGAAAGAGAGAGGCCATATCGCACACTTCCTGTACACAAACATCACTGCTGGTTTTGTACATTTCAACCTTACCTTCAAGTAGTGCATCAACATCCATGTTAACATTTACTTTTTCTCCCTGAGAGATGGAAGTGGGCTTCAGGAACATGATACAATCACACAAGGTTTACAGAGCAAAACTCACTCAGCCATGCGTGCCATTGTAAATAATCCAAATGAAATTTTGATATATATGTTACGCCTTAAACACATGCTAAATTCATTATTCTGAAAAAGATTGAGAATATGTAAAGCAAAAGCAGGAGTTCACTGAAGAAAAACGTGATTGTCCAGAGTTCTTAGCAGTGCTGTTTCCTTCCGCTACACTGCCGCACACATCAAAAAGACAGCGCAAAATCATTATATTCTGCTGACACGAACAACCAAAAATACATACAGTGTGTTGAAGTCACTTTACTACACTAATGCATATAGCTTAGGGAGTTTTGGCAAGTAGTCCTTCTCCTTGGAGAAGATTTCAATTTCCAGAGCATTTAGAGGTATACTTGGCAAGAGTGAATGACTCCTGAGTAATGGTCTAGATTCAATTTCATTTCCCAAATCTAACTTGCAAACAAACACTGGGTGCTCTTGGTGCCGTTTTTCTTTCATGGCACTGTGCAATATCCTTTGGAAAATAAATAAACAAACAAACAATAATCTTTTTTCCCCAACTTTTTAGATCACCATGAAACAAGTAGATGTAAAACTGGATGTCTGTGAGCAGTGTTTTTTTTTTTTTTTTTAACAATTTGGATTCCTACAATGCAAATTGTACACTGTGTCTAAATGTTTAATATAAACATTGACACTGAATTTATTTGCAGATCAACAGCTGCTCAAACAAAAAGCAGTGAATCTAATGGATTTCATAGCTGCAGCTCCCAATCAGAATGGAGTTCACATTAAGCACTTGACATCTTATTGAACTGTGCTGGTGTCCTGGCCTTTGTGACTAAATGATTCTCTGCTTTTCATCATCTTCTAAGAAGAAATTCAAACAGTGTTGCTTAACTCATGTTTCTTAACCAAATAAGTGTAGGGTAAGTCCGGGGAGATGGCTCAGTGGAATAAGAGCTTCCCTGACAACCACAAGGGCCTGAGTTCAATCCCCAGTTCCAAAAACAAAAAGACAAACCAAATAACTGTAGGACAATTAATTTTATTCTCCAAACAATATTCAGTTGGTACAATTGATGTACAATAATACTTTGCTATTCTTCTACATGGGCCCATTTCACCTGAAAATACACAAAGACATTACAATTGCCATTGGCATTCCACTGAAATGAATTCCGTATTTTTTGTCTGTGTACATGTTGAAATATTTGGCCTATGGATGCTTAAAATTCCTAGGTGATCAGGAGTTAAACATTCCCCCTTTGAGTTCAGTGAAGAGCTACAAAGTTAAATCAGAATATAGATTTGTAAATTCAATGTCTGAGTATGACTTAAAGATGTTGGTGCATGAGAATCAGTCACTTAATAGATGTAGGCATGGATAGCGTATGTCTTCATTTACCTCTATAGTATTTTATTATTCAGTGAACCTCAAGCCACTTTGGGAAAGGGATGAAACTTGAGTACCCTACTAACTAACAAGTGCCAACTCTTAATGCTAATAATAAAAGTCAAAAGTAATTCGGGAGGCATCACGATATGTCATGTCACTCAACAGGAAATGAAAACACTCCTCAACATCATCACTGCCACAGTCATTATAAACTGTTGTCATATTATTTAAATTGGTTATTCCTAAAAGTCCTAGAGTATATTTCTCATAGGTGACAAAGTTGTAGTGAATGTGATTGAGTGAAGGTACAATTATTTTATTTCAATATAATGTGACTTTTGTGGATGATTTGTGGATATGGTCCTTCTCATGCCATCGTCAAAGGAAAAGGTGATTCAGTTAAACTCTTTTAGAAGGTGAAAAGCCTGATGTCCTCTGTGTGCTTTTTAAATTCCAAGATTTTGATAGGCTAAAATTGACAAATCTTATGCACCTGGGTCTTGCTACCTAAATCTCATTCTTTTTCTGTATACCGGCAATGCTATATTTAGGTCTTTTAGCCAAAATTAACGTGCTGTTTGTCTCTTTTTTTCCTTCATTTGAGCTAAGGACAAAGTGCTTTCTCTCTTAAAATGAATATTAACAAACATAATTACTCTTAGTAATACACCTATACAGTGTTATGGTTCTTTTTATCTGGGAAAATAAATTGCAAAGCTACTTTGATACTGAAGTTCTTTCCTTCCTGGCCTTTTATTATTTTGATGAAGTATTTTTGAAAATATTTCTGTAACTATTCTACCTTCTTCATGTTCTATTTCCACTTAATTTTGTAATCTACCTTTTCTTAATGCTGGCAAAATATATGTCCACGTATATTACTATCATTTAATTTTGGGGTAAAGGATTTTTATGTTGCCTAGTCTTGCTTTGTACTCAGATTACCTCAAACTTGTGATCTTGTCGTATCAGACTCTGAAATTTCGGAATACAGGCATGTGCTTCCACCCACATCTGGTGAGTGTTGTAGTCTTAATCAATTTTTTTATGTATTTAGTTCAGGGCCTACAGGGTCTCACTACTAGATCTGGCTCATAGTGATCCGCCTATTTTCAGCCTCCCAAGTCCTGGGATTACAGGCGCTTGCCACAATGCCCTGTCAGTCACAGTCTCAGTACACCCTGGTGGCAGGGCCTGCACAACATGCCAAAGATAATTTTTAAAAAAAATTCAACTCACAAATTTTTATTAGTCCCTAAATTTAACTCTCAGGGATCCAGCTTGTTTCTGTTAACTTGCTATGTTTTAAATAAAATGATTCTCATCTTTATTTTGCTCAAATACCATCAACTCTAAAATGACAGAATACTTGAAATGTGTCATTCATTACATACCTTATCAGTCCTCACAACTGTGCTAGATATGTCACAGATATCTGTAATAAAATTTCCAAAGTAACCCTGGAATGTGGAGATGAAAACTCAGATGTAGGGACACATCATACCAGCTATGTGAAAATGCAGAAATGGAAAATGATGCGTGTTTTTGAGGGCAAACAGAAAAAGTGATGTATAGCTTCAAGAATAGAGTGAGTGATTGCTTTAGGTCTAAGACTCAAGTATTTTTCCCTTATTCATTTACAAGAGACCCCTTATGATTGCTGCCATTTGAAGAGATTTAGTGCCAGACCATTGGTATACATGAAACTATAAATACCATTTTCACCTGAATCAAATCAAGATCTTCCAAAGGTCTCCAAGCATAAGCATCAAATTCTTGGCTACTTGTAAATTGTTAATGCCTAGATGTTCTGATCTGCACCTACAAGCTGTCCATATCCCAATAAGTGCATGCTACTGACAGCTACTTCTATTGCCTCAGTGGTGAGTGCATATTGATAGTCTAAATAAATATTTTCTGCTGACTTTTTACAACTTTGTATGTCTAGTCAAACCCAGTCTATACATGATGACAAGAAATAAAGTACTGTTATAAAATATATTTTATGCATAATTATTTTCCTTAATTAACTCACATGGTTGCTACCAATTTTCTAAAGCTTCATATTCTAGTGATAAGACAAACTCCCTGTGACCCACTAACTCCTAATCTACATCAACGATTTAAAATTCTTCTCTTTGAAGTCACAGAAGTTCCATAAAATATTTTCACATGTATCCTTGAGTTTCTCATTTATAAATACTCATGAATTAAAATACACATTGAATGGAATAAAAATGAATGTGAATTTTACTATATCTATGTGAGGTTAATTATGGATCATAATTATAAAATTTTCATAATAAAGTAGATTTTATGCATCAGATCAAACTAATAGAACAATTACATATAAAATATCACATTTAAAAACATGTAATAGGAAATTTCTTAAGAGATAAATTTTATAAAATTAAGAATATTTACTTCAGGAGTTGGTGAGTGAATCATGTCTTGCTTTGTTATAATTTTTAAAATTTCCACCACAATTATGCATTTATTTCCTGAGAAAGGAAACTTATATAATTTTCCAAATTCTACCTTCTTGGTTGATGTTTCAAAATTCTAAACAGTGTCATTCATGACTTTACATATTTGAGTGAGATACGTGACTGGACAATATTTAACATGATAAAAATATAGAAAAGCATCTGGGGTCTAACCCCAGTAAAGATCGCATGGATAAATAACATTTGGGTATGTATGTTGATATGTAATTAATTACAAGGGACTAAGTCCTTGATATAAAGGGTATTTAGGAGAGTTCTTTAAGCCCCTGAATGAAACTGTGAAGAAATTAGTGAAACTCATCAACCTACTTAGAAAGCAGGAGGATCATAATTATTGCACTGTGAACTTGGCATCACTAGTCAACTTAGGACAGATTTGACAGCAAACTGAGCACCAATAGAGCAGGCCAGACTTGCAAGAAGGTATTTTTTCTGCACTTCCTTTGTAGTAGTTATGGATGTTAAGTTGTTGGGAGCAATGACAAGTTTTCATTTGCTGTGGTTTGTGCAGGGTGACTTCCCCAAGCCTCATGCAGTCATCAGTGGAGCTTTTTTCAGAAGTGTTTGAATCTAGAGCATGTGACACTGGAATTAATTGTATGAGATTACTAAAGCAGTCCAGTGATTGATTTGGCATCACCCTAGGTCCTATAGCCTAGATAGAGTATAAAAGAGGCAGAAAAAGCTGCAAAGGTTCCTTGCTTGCAATGAAACAGTTTTCCTCTGCTATCCTATTCTTCCAAGTCTCCTTGCCTCAGGGACAGCCTATTATGTGAGCTAAATAAAACTTTCCACCTACTAATGAAAGCAAAGTAACTAAGACAGAATTAGGTACTGAGAAATAGGGTTTTTGCAGTGACCGTGTCTGACCATGTGATTCAGGAGCCTTTGGGAATGGCTTGTGGGAAGAGGTTGGAAAGTTTCAGAGATGCCAGCTAATAACGTAGAGCAAGAATGCCTTAGATATTGCTTGATGGGAGATTCTTGTCAGAGCCCACATGGTCAGAAGACTGACAGACATGCAGCTTGCAAAGACAAGGCTCAGCAGGATTTTTCTGGGAAGATGGACTGAACTAGCTGGTGGACTCCAGAACATGTTAATGATGCATTTGCAGAAGGTTAGTCTACATGTTGCTTCTGTCCAGAGATTTTGCCTGAGACTAAGATTAATGTCTACACAATAATTAATCTTACAGAAGAAATTTTAAGTGAGTCTAATGCTGAGGTGGTGGCTGTTATGGTTTGTGTCTAGTTGTCCCCCCAAAGCCTCATGCAGTCATGGGGTGGGG
>NDGM010942220.1:0-13587 GCA_002564305.1 Octomys mimax | reverse complement strand
ATTGAACTCAGGCCCTTGCACTTGCCAGGCAAGCACTTATTCTACTGAGCCATCTCCCCAGCACTCAGAGATTTTTCTTAACAATGAGAATGAGTCTTGAACTATCAGAGTCTCAAAATATAAGGCAGTGACAGGGCTGGTGAGAGAACTTAACAGGCTAAGTGCCTGCTTAGGCAAGCACACGGACTTGGGTTCCTGCCCTGCAACCACATGTCATGCCGGCCCCACCATTGGGGCTTCAGAACCTGCCATGACAGGACATGGTGGTTTTAGGCTGATAGTCCCAGTGCTGGGGAGGCTAAAAACAGGAGGATCTCTATGAGCCTGAGCTGTGGTGTGAAACCCTGTACAAAAGAGATAAAGTTGATGCAGCAAAATCTGAGCACACACGAGGCTCCCAATCCTCTTGAGAGGACGAGGCTCATAAGATGAAGGCAATTTCTGAGCCTGGGGAACTGTGGGTCAAGTTCTGGGTCACAGTACTTTCAGTAGAGTGGTAATGCTACTCTGCAAAGCTTCTTTAAAAAACATGTTCACCTTTTTCAAGGGGTCAGCTCTGATGTTTTTCATTTTGTGAAATCTCAAGCAAGCCTGTGTATATTCAAAACAGTATCCTGCTGTGAACTTGCTGTCTGAACTTGTACTAAGTACTTGTCTTCACTTTGCTTCAGATTTCTAAATCATGCAAATGGTGGCAAAAACAACCAGAGGGAAGTTGGGAGGATTGAATGAAGCACTGCATCTAAGCTCTCCAAACACGCTGGGACTTCTCAGCCCTAAGGGTCACTTCTCATGGTGATTCTTTCTCATAGGGACTTTTCAATTCTTGATTATGTTGCTCTGTTTTTCTTTCACTTTCAAGTTCAACGTTTTCATTGACTTTTTCTCTGCACACTAAACATGGGAACTGCAAGCTTCTTGGAATCCCTAACTTGGGTCCTCATATAGAGTGGAGAGGAGTCAGTACTCCAAGGATTCCATTTGCTCTAGATTTCCACATTGTGGGAAGCACCAAATGGGATGTTCTAGTATGTTCTCCTACCACCTGTGCTAATGAGGAGAACCTGTGTTATAGGAAGCATAGATCTCAGGCAGTCACACAACTGTCACTGGGGGCCCCTTTGTAACTTGGAGAAGTGAGACCACAGAGCAGTTTATCTGGGATATGCACTATGCTCGTGCCACACGTTAGCTCTTGCCAGCAGAGTTAGTGGAAATGGACTCCAGGAAAGTTCACAGTAGGGAGTTATATGTAGAAATGCATTTATGAATACTATGTGATAACACTTAGAGGACAACAAATTACCATTCTTACTGGGACTCTAGTGCAGTTGAGGACCATCACTCAGCTGGGTCTGCCACTTGTAAGTCCCACTGAGCTGACATCTGCAGAGGTGCCCTGTGCACGAGTCTGGGCTTCACTAGCTATCTTAGTGACTATTCTTTTGTTACTGAGACAGAATACCTGACACTGAAAGTCAGACAAGGAAAAGGTTATTTATCCCACTCTTTGTAGAGGTTCTATCCCGTAATGAGCTGGCTCTTAGACAGGCTAGCACCTGGCAGAAGGGACACAGTCCATAGCAGGCAGAAGGCAGCAAAGCAACAGAGGACCTTCATAACATCTTTCTGCTCCCTTTATATTGTATCTGGGCTGCTAAGATTAGGACAGTACAAACCGATCAGTGCACTGATGCAGTAATCACACACCCTTATCACAGCACCACACATTCTCCATCCAGTCACCTGTAGAAAGCCCCACCTGTGACCGCATGAGGCTTTGTGGGTACATCTAGGCACAAACCATGACATTAATTGTTGCTTCACAGCTCAGCTGGGCCTTTAACCTGAAATCTACATGTGGCTTCTGAAGAGAAATAATCTAAAAGTAAACAGCATCAGGAGAATGAAGAAACAAGCTATAGCCTAGCCTTGATGGATCCCCCAACTTCTAATGTATCCTGCTGCTCAAATAAATGAATAAATAAATAAATAGAATCATAGAATCAAAATTGAATGGGAGGGCCATTTGGTCCACTTTGATCAGTGGATCAAAGTGCCTGTAAGCAGGCACAGAAGCTGGGGGTTTGATCCCTGGGCCTGCTGTGCTGCCTCCCCACCAGGGCATGCTGAGACCAAAATTGAGACTTGGCATAGTGGCACATTCTTATAATCCCCGCTCATGGGAGGCTGTAAACAGGTGGACCACTAGGAGTCTGATCTAGTAGTGAGACTGTGAACACCCTGTAGGCCCTTCCCTACAATACAAAAACAAATAAACAAACGAAAAACATTGAATGGTAATTCATGGTTTCTTCAATCTCTGGGTTCATCTCATTCTCAGTATCAGCCAATAATCTGTAAAAGAAGCCAAAAATGTTTCACAACTTTAATGCTTTTCAATTCAAAAAATGTTTTAAGATACAAAGCTGCATGAAGAATGTATGTGACAAGTCTCTTAGAATGAATTATAATAGAACAAAAAGCCTAAATTTAAAAAAGATTAAATGAGCATTCACTCTTCAAAGAAAGATTAAAAATAGTTTACATCTGTCAGTATCTTTATGTCACCTTGTTCTGTAGCACACAGTTCCACTATCGTGGCTCCTGTTATTCTCTGGGGAAGCAGCCAAACCTTCTTAGGCTGCAATGTCTGTGCCAGCTCTTACTTTGGAGAGTTAGGCCACTGTATCTGTTGGTGATCATTCTCAGATGAATTTATGAATGACACATGTATGTCTCTGAATGATTTCCAGTGTCTTTCACAGTGTCGAGATTTTAGATGCTCAATAAATCTATTTGTCATAAACGTGGAAGGCACACACATATATTAACATACATGTGCACCTTGTATACATTTAAATGGTAGATTAAGCTCACCAAATTAATTCATAAAGCATAAACATATGATTTCATCCCATATAAATAAGAAAGAAAAATAATTTCATTAGAGAGGAAAAGTCAGTGGAAAATCCAGATGTACGTTTCACTTGTTCTTACAGATGTAAATACAAATAATGAAAGAAAACCACTCTCGTCCCAGATCTCCACTGGCTGAATCTGTGATGCTGACAAGGGGTCGGGAGTATCACAACAAATGCTGTGAAATTCATATTACGCTGTTCAATAAAATTCGGTATCACTTGTAATTTTTCGGCTTTCATTGTATTTTGTACTCTCTTTAAACAATTTTTTAAAAAAGGAAATTGCTAGGAAAAGAAACAAGCAAAAAGAAAATGACATTCCTTCTCTTTAAATTAGTCACATAGTTAATTTGAAGTTGGGTTGTAAACATCTCTTGCAAAATCTTGAAAATATTAATATCTAAATCATTCTTTAAAATTTTGTCATAGAGAAAAAATCTGTTTGAGATGTGCATGTTCAACAAAACATAGGCAAAAATGTTTTAAATTTTAAATGAGGAGGAAAAGAAGAAGTTTTTTTTTAAAAAAATGAGAACTTAAACACTGTCTTTTCAACATATACTTCTGCATTCTTCTACTTTTACTGAAATTCTTCAGCTTCACAAGCCATAGTTTTAAGTTTCTCATGGATCTGTAGTATAAAAACAGGTAGTTATCTTTAGTCTCTTACCATTGATTCTTGATTATTATGTTTCCCCCTCTTGTGTTTATTTATATGATTTCTTAGAATTTAGGTATAAATTACAGAACAAAACTTTTCCACCATCTGTTCTTTAGCTTTTTGAAATAGGGTCTCTTACGGAGTTCAGGCTGCCACGCACAGTGATCCCCTGCCTCAGCCTCTGTGTGTTGAGGCTGTAGGTGTGCTTCACCACACCAGGCCAAACCCTTGCAAATTTAAAGGAAAACTGACTGTTATTACTAAATATTTAAAATATTCAAATTTATTTGAATTAAAAGGAACATAGCACTTCCCTCTTTATTGTTAAGTTTAAAGAGACTTTCAAAAGTCAGGCACGAGGATAACGGAAAGTTCACAGTGGGGGACAAGTGATTCTAATACAAAGCAAAACATTCCTGACAGCAGTTTAAACAATGAATTTAAACATTTTGCTCTGGAAAGCATCAATTACAAAATCGCATTAACCTGAAACACTAAGCTACTTCTAAACCTGTTAAGTGTAAGTCATATTTCATTGTGCCTTAAAAGATCTGACTGTGGAGCCGTTAACTGTCCCCCCCCCACAGTGTCTTCCTTTAGAAAATGAAGTTTTATTTGCTAAAGAGCACATCACACTGATCAACTAATAAGCATATGATGAAAATAATAAGGCTAATTGTTGTCACCGTGACTGGAAGAACAATGGCAGGAGAGAAATCCATGAGTCCATACTTGGAGGGGGAACCCTGAGGTCCAGGTTGCTGAAGTCCCAGCAGGCATAGAATAAGCCCCATGTTTTCAGGCAGTCCCTCAGCAAGGTCTTCAGTGTCTCACTTGTTCGTAGTTTTCAACTGCTTATTGCAGACGACATTGTTCAATGTGTACGACATGAACTATAGAGGAGTCAAAGCAGTGACTTAGGAAGGACTGTCACGTCTCTTATACACTAACATTCTAAAGGAAAAATAGAAGGAATTCAATGTAAAGTAGGTCAAAAATTATATAAACTACTCAATAGTAAAAACTTTAGGCCTATCATCCTAACAGTTTTAAGAAATTAATATCCTGTAATTGTGTCTCAGAAGCAAGAGCTAGGAATTGATCATTAAAGGGACAATGATGAATTTTCAATTTATTATTTTATATTTTCCAGAAAAGCTTCTATCCATGCATTTCCTGGATCATGACCTACCCGTTCAGGGGCTTCTGGAATTTGAGACCTGCAGCTTGGGCTGATGACCTACATTTGGACGTAGGCTGCAGGAACAAGACTGGCAGTGTGGCCTGGTGGTAGCTATAGATTTTGCTAATTATACTATGTAGCACAGCACTATAGTTCTCTGTTCTGTCATACCTTACGGTGCCACAGGGAAGAGTTATGTCAAAAAAGCAAGGTCATCAAGCTGAAGTTTCCTGGACCATTTCACTGTTCTGAATATTGTAGTTTTCATACTATGTACAATTCCTCATTTAGTTACCATTTCAATTAACGTAGCCCAGGAATGGAACTCATCCATCAAATGAGGAAGGTCTTTATTTTTAGTGCACTTAGCTAAAGTTGAATAATACACAGAATGGAACAACTTCACTTTGCCAGAAGGTTAACCATATACAATGGCCAAGAATGAGAAATACAGTGTTCACCTCCCTCTAAATGACTTTTGTAACAACTCTTTAATATTCATTTCTAAATCTCATGATATTGACTTATAAGGTCAGAGTTTCTGTGTCTCTCTGTCTCTGTCTGTCTCTTTCATGCATACATATATCTGATAATGAAGAGAAATATCAGATGTTATATTATTGAAATAATAATTTTCATAGATTTTTCTAGAATTTTCCAAAAGATAGAAAAACTTTTGGAGAGTTAGAGTCATTGTAAATGAAATGTATCTTCAGGCTGGGGAAATAGCTCAGTAGAATAAGTGCTTACCTGACAAGCGCAAGGTCCTGAGTTCAATCCCCAGTACCACACACAAAAAAAGAAAGAAAGAAAGAAAAAAGAAAAAGAAAAGAAATATATGCTGCCATTCATAATTTTCATATTGTCAGGGCTGACCGGCCAAATAGCTCAGTGGATTAAAACACCTGCAGGTTCAATCCCCTGGGCCTGCCATGAAGGCCCCATACCTGGGGCACACTGAGACAGCCAGCAATTGAGACTGGGCATGGTGGCACATGCCTGTAATCCAAGTTCTTGAGAGGCTGTAAACAGGTGGATCACTATGAGTTCAATCTAGTAGTAAGACCCTGTACACCCTGTAGAACCTTCCCGAAAATACAATAATAATAATATTAATAATAATAATAATGATAATAATTTTCATATTCTCTCCTACAAGTGTCCAACAGAAATAGAAGAAAGCATTTTGAGGAAAAAATTATTGTAAATAAGAACTATGTCACCATTCATAAAAATGCTGAATGCTACAGCATGGTACTTAACATTGGGGATTGAAAACAGTGATTTAAATGATAAGACCAGTGTGCATAAGATTATTCAACCAGATTAAAATAACTATTTGACTTGGTTCATTTAACACAAACCTTAAAAATGGATTTCCTGCATGGAGCATGAAGACTGAGAAGAGAGCAAGTCACACATGTGTGCCCGGAGAAGGTCCAGGTGCGGTGCTGGTGCCCTGGCCCTTGGGCTGCACACAACCGAGCCATCACTGGGACCTCCAAGGCCTGGAATCCCAGGATCCCCATTTTCAGAATGCATTTTCTGGTCAGTCTCAGAACACTTGGCAAAAATTTGATGGTACAAGGTACATTTCTTCCAAAGGAAAACTTCACTATCAAAATAAAGAAAGGAGAAATTCACACTTCCTTTAAGTGCTTTGCACCCCATCCGGCACCTCTGGAACTGCAGACATTCATGTGTATTTTTCATGTGTAGCTTGTCATGTACACTTGATATGACAACATTCTCCACATCCGGTGTGAGGAAATAAAAATCAGTGGCCAACACTGATTTTTGGCAACCAATGGCAATCGCCCAAGTAAGAGATGACCTAAAATTAAGATTAAAATTCAATATTGCTACAGTAGTGTTGTGTGCTTCACTTAATTCTATGCTACTTAGGTGCCTTAAGGTTCCTTTTCCCACAACACCATTATGTCAGACTTTCACATTAAGTACAGAATTTGGGCTAGTATTTTTCAAAACAGTTCAGAGCATGACCCCAAAGTGTCTTGGAGCTCTCCTTAATTCCACTGTGATAACTAACCCAGCCACAAAATCTCAAAGGGGATAGACATAGCCACCTAGACCCATGTTCTGAAACAACTCGATCAAGGTTGGACTAAAGAATGAAGACTAGAATTTCTTATATTTGCTTTTAGTAGATCATGTGTGTAATTGAGAACTTTCTAAAAAGAGCTTGTATTGTATCATGTGCCCTGGTTTGTGAGCCTAGTATCAAATTTTACTTAACATATTCTAGACTTTTAAAACTGCCGGTGTTCTTGGCTCCTTACCTTCCCACAGATCATAATTATTATTGAAGTTATAGTAGAAGCTTAAAGACTAGTGCTGATTTAGAAATATGCATTTTCAACATTCTTTCCATGAAGATATACTAAAGTACACATGCATAATATCATTGAGCTAAATAGGAGTGAGAAAGCCCTGACAATTCAATTGAATGGCTTTGGGTTTTAAGTGCTACAGATTAGGGCAAATACCCTGTTGTGCTCTGAAGATGCACTCCCTGGGATCATGTCCACGTCAGTTCTCAGAAGAGGAGATTGTAGTATCAGTCCTTCACCTAGGATGTGTTTATTCAAGAAGCTGATAAGTGACAGCCTTTAGAATTGCCAGGCAGAACACTAACATCAGTGATTGAACACAATCACTTTTTTGCTTACTTTTTCCACCAACATCCAGTCTTTGGTGCTGGTCATTTTTGTTGGCTCATTAATTGAGTTTTCCTTTGTTCAGTAAAATTCCCAAATGCTGATGTTGAATTGCCAGGAATAAGATTCCCGATTATAGAAAAGGCACCAGAAAAGCCACTGCTGTTCTTGGCCACAGACATTTCCAGTCCGAACAATAGCTGTTTTCTTCATAGCTTTCACCAATGTCATATATTAAGCAGGAATTTGACGAGCTTAACAAACGGATGGCAAAGGCTGCAAAATGCTGCAGATGTCCCTTGCAGGTAGGCAGGAAATTTGGAATAATTATCAGGACACAGTAAGAAAGACACGTCTAGGTCAAAGGATGGAAGAAAACTGCTGAGATGTGCTTCAGAGGGCAGCGTGATTCAGGCAGCAGCGGGCCGTGAGTCCCCAGCTGACTTTGAGAGCATCTAGATGCGGCACAAAGGGGCACAGGTCAGAAGATCTGGCTGCTGGAAGATTGAAAGACACTATGAATGCAGGTTTCAGAGAAGAAGAGAAATGCAGAAATGCATTAAGTCTTTTTATATGCCAGCAACATGAAACTCCGGTCCCATTTAACGTTAGTCGTTGACACAGCAACTTCCGCAGAGTGCTCGTGTCTGAATGGAAGCTCACATTTAGAGTTTGATGGATTTGCACGGTTGAGTGGATACAGCTAATCTTTCTGCAGGTATCTCCCCTTTCCCGGCTTCTTCATCAAAACCTGAGAGGAAGGCAATGCATCCACAAGAAAACTATATCCAGGTGTAAAATAAATAAGTAAATAAATAAAATCAAACAATATAAATGAAGAAAAATAATTCAGTTACAAGACTCTTAGTAAAAAATTCCTCAAACCTAGGGAAACTTCCCAAAGCTACTCAAGTCCTCTTCCCCTTTCTCTTCAGAGTCCTGAGGAGTGAAGCCTGTCCTCCGACACGTCTTTTCCTTCTTCCATGTTCATGCCTTTCTCTTGCTTGTCTATGCTGCTTGCGATTCTTCCTCTTCACTCCTTAGCACTCCAACTGTTACGAGCACCAGGCCAATCCACCTTTGACTTTTGGTCTGGATCCCTGCCCTGCTTTGAGCAATCCTGTGGACACAAAGAGGTAGGCCTCGCTGATGACACTATTCGTGGTAACAGGTGGGGAGGGATCAGCAAGATGGGCCATGGTCTCTACGCACAGGTAAAAACATTCTAGACTAAACTTTCTGTTTCTTTGGGGCTCTACAATAGATAAAATTAGAATAAGTTTCTTGTTTTTCTCTGATTAAGATGACAAAATAATTCATGGTCCCCGTTTTTAATTCATGATATGTTTCCTTCCAAACGGTGAATGTGGACTGAGAGTGATCTTGCATTATGGGATACAGACAGCAATCCTGAAAGCCAGGTGCAGTGGTACATAATTGTAAATTCTAGAGCTCTGGAGGCTAAGGAGGGAGGATCCGGAGAAGCCCAACTTGGGTAACGTAGTGATTTACCGAGCCTGCCTCTCAAAAAATACAAATAATCAGGGGAGGGTCTGGGGCTGTAGTTCAGTGTGAGGCTCCTAAATTCAATCCCTAGTACGGAAAAACTAAAGATAGAATATCCAATTTGTTTTTAAAGTTAAAGTTATATGACTGAAATAGCAAAGGTATAGTAAGAAGTTTTGCCTATTATACATTTTAAAGCGCAGCAGAATCCTTGTTTTGCTATGGTTTCCCATCTCTCCTCCAGGCACCCCGTGTGCCAAATCTTTTACTTTGCCTGTAACGATTAATAGACTAGGTCACACATATACACATTGAAGTGACTTTTTTATAAAATAATTTTGAGGTCAAAAGAAAGAAATATAGACTATAAATAACCTAAAGTTTATGATAAATGGGTAGGACATGACAGCGTCTTTATTTCTGGTGAAATAAATAAACACTCAGAAAACTGGGTGATATTTCTAGAGCCAACCTACATTTATTGGTCAATAAAGGCACTAATTTATGAGTCTCATAAGTGGCACTTTCCGTTCCAAAAGGCCACTGGTCTTGCAGAGGAGCCAAGCTGTCCCAGATCGTCATCTCTCGTGGTCTGGGAGAGGAGCCGAGCTCACCGAGGGTGTGGGCCACTTCCCACTGCCCGCTACTCACTCACCAGCGGGACTGCCACAAAGCACGTGAGCTACTGCATGAGCCAGTGGCCTAAGAGAACCCGTGGCAAGCATTTGCTTATAAAACATTGCAATAGAAGATAATATACTAAAATAAAAGGTTGTAGAGTTACTACTTTCAGTTATTTCATCGTACTTCATTGTATCCATTTTTGATGGAATTCAGTTGCACTGTATTCATGCATGAGCGAGCCTGGGAATTTGGCGGTTCCGTACGTGGCTTCTCAACTGGGTACTCCCGGTCTGGGTGTGTGCACGTCGTGCACAGGGCGACTATTTTATGAGAATTAGCGATACAATCAAGCTGGTTATTCGGCATTTACGAGCCTGCCACCAGGTCCAAGTCACGCTTCTGTGGCGCTGCCGAGAACACAATCATCTGGGTGGCATAAATCATGCTTTCCTCGTTCCCCAAATTATTGTATTTTCATGTTCCTTGTTTATAATGAAACAATAGTGAATGTTTGTAGTCCTTAAGGCCACACTTAGGAAGACGTCCCCAGGGGACAGGCCAGCCGCGCGCTCAGTCTGCCCTGGCTGCTCACCCCAGTCGGTGCGCGCGGGGCCTTCGCGCCTCCGCCCCGGCCCGCCGCTCGGCGTTCGCGCAGTACCCTGAGCCACACAGCAGCACAGCAGTCTCAGTCTCCATTACTGTGTCTAGTGGCTACCTTCACAAGCCCGCAGTACTTTTATCCCCTTCCTATTGTCTTGTCCTGTTGATTATTCAGAGGCAAAACAAGAAACCTCTGGGTGTTTGGGGGTTTTTTTCCAAAGAAATCAAATCATATAATGTTGTCCCCTAAAATGACATATTTATGACACTTTCTGATAGGCTGAAACTGTTAGTCTGTAAGTGATGTGAGGGTTTGTCAAGCCAGTCAACCTACTGCGAACCAGGCGCAGTGCGCCGCCGCACTTAACTTCAACCGGTGCATGCTTGTCCCGTTTTGGTTATCAGTCCTCCAAAGAGAAAAAGACCTAAATTCAATATGAAGCCTTCCTAATGAGAGGAACTAAGTATGTTTCAACAGTGCACATTTTGTCAAGTAAGGCTGAGCTTCGGAGAGTCATGATAGCTGTGATACCTCGCAATTATTTTTGACCCGCCAAGAATCATTTTTCTTCTTACTGGGGCCAACGTCTTCCCTTTTGAGAACGCAAATCTTTCAATAGCAGTGCTTTGATTTGAGCAAAGCACGTATTTGACGCTTCAAGCTTCCCTCCAGGCACCTATTACTTTGCCTAGATTAGATGTGTCTCTCGGTAGAGAAAAGGCTACTCATGCAGATGCAGCCTACATATTTTGAATTAGCTCTGCTTAGATCTCAGTCACTTTCAGATTCCTGGTGGTTTTGTATCTACTCTTAGTCTTGAGTGACAATGTTCAATAGGCATCACTAGGCGTAGATGGTACTTTACTTTCAGATGAATTTAACTGAGCATAAATCTAAGTGTCTCACGGGGCACGTGCTGAAACCCAGCAGCCAGCCATGTCTTCCCTCTGCAGTGGCGAGCACAGCTGGTGAACATTCTGCCGCTGCGAAGGAGCTGATTCATTCTGGAGATGGATGTGCAAAGTGTGGCCCTTTCTGCGTCAGCCTCCCGTGGAATTCACTAAAGAAGAGGTTCGAAAGGCTGTAAACCTCACCTCCTGAATCAAAATATTGCTCATAAGAACCTGAGGTTCCCCCAAAAGATGCAACCTACGAGCCTTCATCTTACAAGGGACTTTGTTGTGAAGGGCTCACTGCTTCGTCTGTCTTTTAAAAAAATAACTTCCCTCTAGATGAAAAATAAAAATATGTGCCTAAATGTTGAGACATGTACAACTGGAGGTCAGTACTATGTGTGTGTTTTTCATTGTGTCAGAAAACATATATTTATTTTAATGACGATAATATATTTATGTTTTTCTAAGTTGCCCTGTGTGATTAAGCAAGTTAATCATTCTCTGTGATTGTATGAACCTAGACATCTTTCAAATTTTTCAAATCCACTTATCTTATTGGGTCCTTCAGCTAAAGCGAGATGCATGGAAAGAAAATCATAAAGTGCTCATTATCATGTGATATTATTTTTTGCATTCTGAAAATACTCACAAAAACAGCTTTCTGGATGGATAAGACTAGAAGTCCACATCTGGAACAAAATATAATGAGGCAACCCGGGATTAGAAGCAAAGAAATCAGTATCTAGCATTGCACGTATAAGCCAAAGATATTTAATATTATAAACTCCTCAAAATTAACTTTTGTCTTAATTGCTGTTTTCATTATTGAGACAAAATACCTGACACCAAAACTTGAAGAAGAAAAGGTTTATTTTGGATCACAGTTTGTAGAGTTTCAGTCAGTAATCAGCTGGCTCCAAGGTAAGGTCACATGACAGAGAAGCAACAGCCCGTGGCAGGGCGGGCAGGCCGCAGGGAGGCAGCCTAGCAGCAGCAGCAGCAGCAACAGCAAACTCACCTTCTCTCTAGGTCATCAGCCTACGGACTGGTGCCCCACACACCCAGAAGGGGTTTCCTTTATCCAGATCCACAACTGCGCCAAGTCCAATCAGTGGTCTAATTTAATACCACACACCCTTCATTCCAGTACCACATATCCTAGATCCAGCCAGCTCTGGAAAGCCCCACCTCTGAGTACAGGAGACTCCAGGAGGTCATCTAGACACAGCAGCACAGCCTCCAACGTTACTCACTATAGAAACTTTGGAAACTAAGAAAACCTTGATTCATGTGTGTGTGTGTGTGTGTGTGTGTGTGTAATATGTGTACCTATATACATTCATTTGCACATATATAGACATATATACACATATATGTAGTAACTCATAACAGTCCATTAATAGAGAGTTGCTTCCACAACAATGCAAATCATTTACAATTAATATATCAAATATCAAAATCATCATTGTGAATTTTCTGAAATAGATCATTTGACTACAGTTACGTTCTACTTTCCTGCATGTCTATTCTTGGGGGCAGTGCTCATTTCTTTACAAAATGCCAAGATTTTCAGATAAGTATTTCTTGTAAAGATGTATAGGATTTAGCTCAGGCTTGGAAGATAATTAGAAAGTTCCATAAATGGGCTGGCCCTGGATTCCAACCCTTGAGATAAGCCAGGGATCCAAATAAAATAAGATAATCTGGCTCAACTTTTATAAAACTGTGCCAAAATTCCATCTTCAACTGTTTTTAAAATAACAATGTACTTTGTGGTGGCCAAAGAGAAAATTATCATATTACTTTCTGGTAAAGACTATGGTCCAGGTCTTTCTCTCAAGTGAGATTAACTTTATTTTTCTCCTGGCTCAGTTTCTTCAGCTCAAGGATAACAATTCTAATCTCATTATTGAGGAAATTTTTCAAAGAGAAATAAAATGTCCAATCTTTTAAGTTCATAAGCTCCCATAAAGTCCTCTCCCCTTCTCTAGCCCACCCTAACGGAGCCCTTCGTTTTTTGCTGCATTTGATGTTGCTCTGCAGATATAGGTAGACTGTTAACAATTACCAGAGGGAGGAACACGCACTCCTCAGTTGAGTCTCAAGTGGTTGGCTCTGCTGAGGTCTTACCAGTGGGCACATATTAATTTATTGAAAATTATGCCATCTCTAAGTGTCAGTGAAGTTGCAAAGTTCAGAAGAAATTTTCACACGTGATCTACCATAGGCTTTCTCTAATCTGAGTCTTCCCTGCAGCCAAGGCGGGTGGCAGGAAAGTGTCAAAAGCCTGGAGCGCCACCTCTACCCACAGGCTTGGTGACACTCAAGCTGCCTGTAGCTCCAGAATGATCTAGGTGGAGAGCCTGGCAAGAGACAGAAGAGGTCATGGGCCAGACTCTAATTTTTACTATGATCTAGGTTGCCCAAGAGTGTCCACACTGAGGGACTTCGTGCTGCACTAGAGCTTCCCCTTCCTTTCTTTTCTTTTCTCTTTCTTTCTTTCTTTCTTTCTTT
>NDGM010942200.1:0-11070 GCA_002564305.1 Octomys mimax | reverse complement strand
CTCTAAGCGTAAAAGCTTTTAATTTAAGCTGAGGGCACCACTTCGGATTCTCTGCAGGAACTCCTCTAGATTCTGCACTTCTTTTGAGGAACATCTCGTAGGGCAAGGGACGGCGCTCAGCAGCACAACACCTGCCTGGTGAGTGCCTGGCTGTGAGTTTAGTTCCTGGTACCAAAAAACAAAACAAAACAAAACAAAAGTGAAGCAAAACAGCATTTCTTGGGCCAGGCAGATAGCTCAGCAGTTTAAAGTGCCTCTTAGGCAGACGCAGGCATGGGGTTCAATCCCCAGCGTGCTGTGCTGGCTCTGCCCCCAGGGCGCACTGAGACTGTGACTGAGACTGGGCCTGGTGGCGCGTACCTGATATCCCAGTGCTTGGGAGGCTAAAAATGGGGATCACTACGAGCCCAGTCTGTGTAGTGAGCCCCTGTACACCCTGGACTAAGCACATTTAAAAAAAAAAAGAAAAAGAAACAAAACCCAGCACTCCTGACTGTCTGCATGGCTGAGTGCCACTTGCTCCTGTGCTGATGTGCACGTCGGTCCACTGCACTCCCCAGCCGCAACAGTCACAGGCCCTTCTACTCTTCACCACGACTCCCATGTCAGACTGAAGGCTCTTCAACCGCGCTGCTGGACCTTCCACCTCCCTGCCTTCTGTCTGCAGGTGCTTAATGAACATTTTTAGTACACGCAAAGATCATTATCATCACCACTGAGGGGAAGCAATTGTAGCACCCCAATTAGCACCCCAACTGCCAGCTGAATGGCCATTAAGGAATATTAATGTGGTGATTTCCCTGACAAAACATAGTCTTAGTAATATTTCAAGCTCTTCTACTGAGGTCTGATGCTGCTGAGAACACTAGGCAAAGCCCCAATTTTCCTAACTTCGACTTTTACATTTTCTGGATGAGCTTCCTGCCCCTCATCCTGCTGGCCCAGTCCAGAGCACAAAGCAAAGTGCTCAGAAAGGACTACATCAAGGGGAACTCTGTATCCTCACAAGAGATGATAAGGATATTACAATGGAAGGAGTTGCCTCCTAGCCGCAAGCCTGTGTCAGGATTATTTTTCAGTGTTGAAATCTTGACTCAATGATGACAATCAGAAGGTTTGCTAGCTCAGCTAAATGTCACTTCTGCTGCCCACAGCGGCCGCTTGGGTCTTCCTGGCTTGTAGCTTATTGCTTTCTGAGTTCAAAAAATTTTAAATTGAAGAAACAGCAGCTGAACTGTTTCAGACACTCTTGAAAGCCTCCTCCCTGAGGCATCTGAAGGCCACTGTGGAGTGCGGGTGTCCACCTCCTCCGCAGAGCAGGCCGTGGACTGGGAGTGGGACAGAGCAGGGTCCACGAACCCCTGCGTGCATGAGGAAGACCGGCAGTGTTAACTAGGAGAGCGGAGCTTGGTGCATCTCAGAAAACTCAGCTGGGAGCAAAAGTTCCACTCCAGGTGCCAGAGCATCAAATCAGGACTTGGAAGGGGTCAGGGCATCTGGAATTCTCTCTCCAGATAACAGTTCTGTTTAGGATCTGAGCCAGGGAGGCGGGAGAAGTCTGTTTTGCCTAGTTTGGCAAGATTTAGAAACATTGCATTTTTACAGATTCATTGTGCCTTACAAACTCATTATTCTGCACTTAATAAATCTGCACTTGCTATTTTCTCTAAGTAGGCTTGAAAATTTTCACTGATCTTGGCTTGTCCGCTCAGCAGTTCTGTAGTCCCCACGTGTAAAGCGCCCAGGTGCCACTCTTCTTATTCTTTGTCTGCATTTGCAAAGTCTTGGTCAAATACAAGCAGATAGCACGGCGCTTCGTATCGCTGCCGCGTTAGCAGGAAGGTCTCTGCATGCATCTGCCCCGGCAAACTGCACGCCTGCGTCCCTAAACCTGCCTGACAGAGGCCGCACTGTGCAGGAAGCCTTCCCCAGCAGGGACAGCGTGTGGCAGGGAAGTGATCTTCCCTAACGACTGGGCTGCGGCAGCCTCGCCTGACACCACTGGCCTACTACCTACTGCGCCTGTCTTTGGGTAGCTTGGCCTTCCCGTGAGCATGCACAGAGCGTCCCTCCCTCCATACTGTTTCTACAGAGCTGGCCCGGGCTGTGGCGTGCTCTGCCACCCAGCGACAGAGCTTGGTACCTGTTCTGTTTCTCATACTTCACAGCATTCGCAGGGCCGACAGCACCTGGCCCTGGACGCACTGATCCCACGCGGCACCCTCTGTGCCTGTCAGCTGGCAGGATGTGTTAGAGAAGAGCTGATAGCACCCCCTTCGCTTTGCCACGTAACAGGCTGCTGTGGCCCTGTCACCCTTCGGCAGGCCACTCTTCCTCCAGGCACACAGTATCCCTGAAGCCTTGAAGACAGTCTGCGTCCTTAACCTCTGATGAAAAGATTTTTAATCAGAAAACATGATGGGAGGGACCAGGGAGATGGCCCAGTGGAATAAGCGCTTTCCTGGCAAGTACAAGGGCCTGAGTTCAATCCCGGGTTCCGCCAAAAAAAAAAAAAAAAAAAAAAAAGATGGGAAACCTGGAATTGCTGTCATGCACCTCTGTGCATCGCTGTCCCCAATTCAGACTTACAGAGGGTCAACACTCTCCCCTTTTTGTGCCTGTACTGTCTTGCTACCTGGCATTTATTGTGCCATACTTTCACATGTTTGTGTGTCTTGCTCCGGTTCTCAGTCGTGAGCAACAGGCAAGAAGCTGCAAGTGCTATTTTGTCACCAAAGTATTTCAGAGGCCTGCAGCATAGGGCGCACTCATTAGGTATTCGGGGAGCAAGACATATGCCTCTGAGGAAGTGTGCCGCGCAACTCTTCCAACGTCCCACACCGGTTTCCACTTTCTCAGAGTTTACTCTTGGGACCAACAACAGACGCACATAATCAACCGAAAAGTTACATGCAACTACAACTGCTGCTATCTTTAGCTCAGGCTGGCGTCTTCCGTTATTTTATTGATTTTACCAGTTTTCAACTTGCGCTCTAAGGGCTCTGCAGGCAGGACTGGCCGAGGCACCTGCGGTAGCAGGTCGACTTCTCTTGTGACGGCCAACTGTAAGCAGGACCAAACATTCAGAGGCAGACAGTGAAATGGCACCGTCAGTGCGTGCGGAAGCCTCACCACGTACTTGCAAATGAGCCAGAAGGAAGCCCTCACCAAGCATTCCGTAAGTCAACAGCAATTGTTACGATACAGATCGAAAGACTTCAACTTAGCTGCTCTGAATTTCCTATGAGTACTTTGGACTACGTAAGTTTCACAGAACTTGAAATTTCACATGAACTGTTTTATATATTCAGGATCCCAAGAGAAGGTACATTTATTGAAAAATGAAAATACACAATAAAGGCATCACTTACTTTGACTCTAAACTTTTCAATAAATTGACAGCAAATCTGGGCACTGAAGCAATTATTATGCAAAAAAAGTAATTTTTTTGAGTAACCTAGTATTTGTTCTATGTATTAAGAACCTTATTTTTGCCTTAGATTTAACAGTGTATATCTACTTGAAATCACTCATAACTTTGTATGCACTTTTGGTCTGTAGAAATAATTATTCTTTCTTCACTAGTGATTTTCTTGGAAACCACAGGTATACTTTCCTTCCAGTTTATGTCTCTTTCACTCACAATCCAAGCTCTGGAAATAAACTAGCCCTGGGGCACGTGAGGACGAAGCGACTGACTGTAACTATACTAAACATAAGTGCTTATACTTCAGTTGTGTTGTGTATAACTCATTATGTGTTTTACAAACTCACAATTTCAGCCTGCACAATAATGAAGAAAGAAAAATCCAGGGCTCAGACTGGCTGCAGACTGAAGCTTAGAGGACTATAAAGGCTCAAAACCAATCTCACTTACTTTTTCTTCTGCAATTTGAACTTATAAGTTAAAAAAAAACCATGAAAATAATAGCTAACTATGACCCATTTTACTTTTTTTTTTTTTGGTACTGGGGATTGAACTCAGGACCTTGTGCTTGTGCTTGACAGGCATGTACTTGTGCCGCTGAGCTATATCCCCAGCCCCTTATGGCCCATTTTAAAGGAAGGATGGGACATTACTTTTGATAGTAAACTCAGTGCCTTAAAGGTATTAAAAGGGGCTGGGGAGATAGCTCAGTAAAATAAGTGCTTGCCTGGCAAGCACAGGGGCCTAAGTTCAATCCCCAGTTCCACAAAAAAAAAGGTATTAAGAAAAACTGCTTATCCATTGTCAATAGACAGAATTACTGCTAAAATTTTTTTAACTCAGGAATCCTATGCATGTTAATAGAAAGGTGTACAACTTATATTTAGAGATTCCATGACACTTAGCCGTACTCAAACACGGATATTCTCCATGTACGCTCAGGCCGTCAGTCTCTCAGCCCATGGCCAAAGACAATGAAAACTTCTGTTTGTCACTGCTAGAAGATCATGCTATTGGCATCCAGTGGGCAAACGCCAGGGATGCTGAGGTCTAACGCTCTGCGGCGTGCAGCGTGCGGCACCGCCCCCAGCGACCAAGAGCTGTCCACTCACCAGGCCAACAGCACCAAAGTGACCCGGGAGAAACAGCACCGCAGGGCAAGAGTGCTGCTTGGAGTCAGATACAGAGCCCCAGTTTAAGTGCAATATTGTCTGAGTGAGTTCAATCAAGCCGTATGAATTCTTCTGGTTGAGGGCAGAAGTTTGATAAAATAGCTTCTATAAATAGTTTTAACTCAGAAAAAAGGTAAAGATTTTAAATGGATTACTTAGAACAATTATTCTCATTGAGATGAAAGCAAGAAATATATATATATATATATATGATATATATATGTAGTGTTTATACATTTATATCAAATTTTATGTCTATATTCCCGTCTCCATCCAGGTATTTTGTCACTTTGTGGATCCTCCAATTACAATTCTCACCAAGTCCCAGGAGAGCGGGGGCGCCTAGAACGACAGAGTGGGAATGGTGGCAGGCGGCTGGCATGACCCCGTGAACTCCAGAGCTCCCGCCACGACGAGCCTTCCACCAGGCTTTTCCTCTCCAGATGAGCTGTCGACAGGCATTAGCAGGTTGTCTTGTGGGATTCCAGATGCTGCCACATGCGGGAGAACTTTAATCAACTGTCTCCTTCTGGCCTTTTCATGCCCTACACCTGGTCAATTCTGTTCTCAACTAATTTGCTTTTATAAACACAAAGTTCTATTTTTGTTATTGTTTCTTCAGAAATCCTGATTCTGTAATGCTCTTTAAAAATGCATTTGGAAGGAAACTGAAACCCTTCTCCATGCACCTCCCCTCCTCGCTCCATAAAATTCTTCCTTCGCCCCAAGCCATGACTAACGCGTACAGTATGCTTGCAATGAACGCTGTCCCCACCGACATCCCAACTCCAGATTCTTACTGTCAGAGCTCAAGCTCTGATTAAGACGTCCGCTGAGCGCAAAGATCCGTCTGCGTCCCGTATTAGGTTCCTGCCTTGCAACTGCAGTGCCTGAGCAGAAGCTCTAACCTCGCGGCACATTACGGTTGGCTTCAGCCTGGAGAACCACAAGTAGCTGATGGCGCTGACGGGGAAAACACACAGCACCAGGAAGGGGAGAACGGACCTCACCCGTCAGCAGCCACAGGTGTAACTGTGCGTGCGGACAGCAGGAAGAGCCTTGTCTCTTTGTTCAGATTACAAAATAATGTAAATACAAGAGGTGTTAAAATAAAGCACACCAGGCCACACTTGGACAATTCCTGGGTATGTGAATTAAGATAAAGTCCTGTTCTCTCTCCTGTTAATAGTTTATCAAGCATTCTTTTAACCCTTTGAAACTGCTCTTCTACGGCATCGTTATAAAGATCTTAGATTTTAGCCAACCAAGTTCTGAAAGGTCACTCTCTCTTTTTGTTATCAATTAATTTGTATTTTATGCCATTTCATTTCCATTCTAATGAAGTGAATTAGCATAATGAGGGCCAAAGGTTATACTGCATGCATCTGGCTGCTTCATCTAACATCCTGGTTTATCTTTATGGTTTGTTGAAAGCAATGGTGAAAGGCAGGCAGAGAGAGACCACCTTGTGTTCAGTTCTGATGCCAGAAAAAAAATCTACATTCTTACCTATGTGACATCTGAAATAACTCAGGCCCAGCAACGTAAGGAAATCACTGCTCCTTCATTTCAGGCTTAATTGTCAGAGACAGGAAGGGAGGAGGTGAAGAAAGAGGGCCGGGCTTCATGGGCTACGGGCTTTGAGGTTCCGGGTTGCAGCAGGCATGGCTTTCATTATATTTAAGTGAATTAGTCTGTTTCCTTTAAACAGGAGAGATTAACAAGCCACCAAGGGCCTGCTGTGTGATTCTGACACTTTTAGTGACTTGTGACATATGATTTGTGAATATCAATTCACCTTCAAAGTGAAAGGCATAGTCAACATTAGCATGAAGTTTACCAAAAGCTGATTCTAGGTTAGTTTGGTTGCAACTGATTAGCAAAGGTATTTGCTGAGATGGGGTAATAAATCTTTAATTTTATACAGTGAAACAGTTACATGTAGATTTAGAAATTTAACATGAATGGCTTTTCTTTAGTAAAGAGAATACTTCAAGACTCGAATGTGGGAACTATGGGATAATTAAGTACAAGAAAAAATATCAGAACTCCTAAGTAAACTTTTTAAAAAATTTGCTTCCTTAGTGAAAGAATATATCTCGAGCTCATTTGGCATCAAGACTAGTATTTCTCAACTGCATAGCAAAATAAATATATTTTCTTCTTCTGTGAGTAGGTAAAAAACACTTTGATATTTAGTAAAATGATGTAAAGAATGTGAAGCCAAAAGAACATGCAGAAAAATTCATTCATGTTATAGAACTATTTTAAAAGCACTTGCAGTTTATTACTGGAAAAGTTACTACTGCAAGAGTTGGTGTGTTCTCCCAGTCCATTTCTTTCAAGTCATCCTGAGTGTTAAGATGAAGGTGGGCCAGGGCCGGAGTTGTGCAGCTGCAGTCAAGGATCTGGGGATGTCAGGAAGAGATTGGTTTTGGTCTTTATGTAGACAAAATCTGGTCAAGAAAGCACAGAGTAGCAGAGAACTTCCAGCAACAGAGGCCAATGCACTTTATGCTGTGCCACAGAGGCCAGCAAAGGTCTGTATCACTGAAGTGTTTCCCACTTTAATAGTTGTCCTTATCAAAGGACACAAGAACAGTGCTTTAAGTGCATGTGAATTAGAGCCGCACTAGCTGTGCTGGAGTCCCAGTGTCACCAGGGCGTGATGACAGGCACAACTTCACGGACCTCAAGCTTTCCATCTGTGAGAAGGGCTGACTGTGGCCCCTACTCTGGAGTTGTTTTAAAGATGAAATGAAAGCACATGCGAGGGACATGGAACTGAACACTCAGCATCATTATAGCTATTATTCTATCATATTTATAACAAAGCTGAAGCAATATCAAAAGCCAGCAGTCAGGCATCTAATCTCAGTAGTGGAGACCACTCACCCAGGTGCACCCATCACTCAGTGCTAGCTAATAAAATTACATATACACTACATAAAATCTCCAAAGTTAAAAGATAACAATAATACATTAAAAGCCCATATTAAAATGAGAAATTTTCTGTGATCACCGTAAGAAAAATGAAGATTTTCTGTACAGTCTAAGAGATCATAGGACTATCATCTTCATTTATTTTTATGTAAGAATAAATTTTTAAATTTAATAACATAGCTTATTCTAAGTTTTCCTTTTTGTTTTCCTTAGGTGTCACACAAAACGCTATGATTACTAAAGCATTTCACAAGTTCTTAGTTCAGTCAGTCCCTGAGCCTGGACAGAGGGCAGGGAGGGCGGCTGGGACGGCTGGGAGGGCAGCAGTGTGTTCTGCCCGGGGGCCACTGCCACACAGGGGGGAATGGCACACACCCAGCCAACTGGTGGGGAACAGCTTCCTAGAGGAGAAAGCTGGCAGTGTGCATTTGTGATTATTTCCTAGGAGAAATAATCTTATGCCTTCTTTGGAACTTCAGGCCCAGAACTTAAGCAGCCACAGCACCGCAGGCTCAGCACATAACTGCAGCCTTTCACAAAGTCTTTTAGGGCTGTGAACAACCTAAATGCTGCTTTAGGGGCTTGGTACAATAGCAATTAATAAATGATGGCCAGCGTCAGCAGTCATACACTGCCACGCTCAGCTGGACAGAGTCTTGCGGAGCTGACTGAATGACACTGAAGGCTTCGGTATTGAGGACATGTTGTGTAGCATGTTGTCAGCTTTTTATTAATATCTTTAGATTTATATCCTCTGTAATGCTACAAGAAAATGCTGTCAGGTACAGGGGACACAAAACTGGTGTCAAGGGCATTCTGCTGGTCCAACTGCTCTTTGTGTTGGAAGCGGGTCTCTACTGTGGATACTCACACAGCTCCCAAACAGACGAGGTCAGCTTTACTACTGCAAAATCCCGACCATCTCAGACAAGGGTGCTGAAAGGAGATGCTGTAATTCCCATAGCCAGCTAGAAGAATTCCTCACGGTAAGGGGGAAGCCCTCCCAAGCAGCCTGGGAAATGAGTAAGCCAGTTCCCGGGGACTACAGCATCTCCTCGAAGCTTTCTGCACGCGTTCAGCATCTGAAGCTGTGCTGGAAACCCAAAGGCTCGCCTCTGCGGAGACTCAGGGTGCTGCCAGCCCTTCTGGGCTCCCAGGCACGGTGCACGAATTCCTGCGGCTAGGGGGAGGGAGCGGAGGGAGGATCCCGGAACCTCCGCAAGTTTGTTTACAGGACTGTCGTCTGGTGCGGCGTCCCAGCTCTCGCTCATAAGCAGCGGTGGAGGAACACTCTGACATGGCTTGGGGGGAAGCAGCCGGCCGAGACAGCGCGCCTCCTGCGCCCCCGGCCTCCTGCGCCCCCCACCCCTGGCAGCCTTCCCACGCTCACACAGGCACTGAGACCACAAGCTGAGAGCAGACTGAATCTCAAGGAGCTCAGAAAGCTCTTCCATCAACCAAGAAATACTGAAATTTACGCATGTGTGCTAGCTTTCTTTAGCAAGTACTTCCTTTTTATAGAAAATCGTCGCAGGTCCTCCTCTCCACAGCAAAAGCGCCAGACAATGGGCACGCGGAATACGTACGTGAAATTCTTTCTGTAAAGTCCCTCAGTGCGTCTTCCCCCTCCACATCACCTCCACGCTTAACGTCCTCCCACTTTTTAAAATGTTTATTTGGTACAGGGTCTCACTATTCAGCGTGGGCTTGTAGCGATCCTGTCTCAGTCGCCCAGTGCTGGGATTACAGGCAGGTGCCACCACGCGGGGATCCAGTGGCCGGCAGGGCACGGGCCAGCGCAGCATGTGGTTCTGGGGATCTAACCCAGGCCCTGGCGCTCGCCAGGCAGGCGCTTAGACTGCTGAGCTATCTCCCCTGCCCCCTCAGCGTCACTCTTAATTTCATTCTTAGAGATTTGTTGGCACTGAGAACCATCTGGAGGTGTTTGCTGGAGTCCAAATGACTACACGCGCACGACGCTCTCCCCTCTGCTGCTGCACGCTGGGTCTTGGGGAAACGCCCACAATTCACACGCTGACCGTTTCGACTGTGTAGTGCCCAAACCCAAGTCACTTATTTGCTATGAGGATTCCCGCGCTTTCGTTCCCAACTGCTCTACTAGGAAGCGGCTGCCTATTTGAAGAGTCTTATCTTCAGTAAGAGAAACAGGTAGGAGCTGGACCCGAAAGGAGAACGCTCAGCTCTCTCTGATGCGATTTCACTGCTAGGAAAGTTTCAGAAACCTGTTGAATCCTGAACTGATCCAGGCTCTCTGCCACAGGTAGAAGTCTGTACGTAAGGCACACCCAGGTCACACCTCTTGCCAGTTCCTGGGCTCCAAGCCCAGCTCATCACTGCACCCACAGCAGCAGCGTCATCTCCCTTCGCAAGTTAACACAGCCTCAACACTCAGGGTGAGGGAGAAAAGAGATCAGTGCCAACACCCCAAGCGAGGAGCTGCTCCGCTTCGCCTCAGCCCGGGAAAGTGGCACTACTCGAAGGCTCCACACAAACATCTACGGCCTGTGTACAACTCCATTAACCCCACAGCTAGCAGAGAAGCACAATTTCTGTTAAGAGGAAACACCAGCTGTGGAATCATGCTGTGTTTTCAGGTCCTAAAGGCTCAGGTCATAGAAAAGTCGCACTATCATGAAATCACCTTGAGGCTGCAGGCTAGTGTAGTGAACGAAACAGTGTGATCACAGGAGGGTGGATGTCACACGGCGCGCTGCAAGGCCCTAGTGCAGAAAGCACACATCTGCAGGCAGTCTCTTCAGCAAACTGCTCAGGCACGGAACCTTCCTCGGAAAGCACTGCTTCCTGACATTTTAATTAACTGCATTAATTATGTCTTTTTAAAAAGTTGTTCTGTCAGCCTTCACTATGAAGGTAACTCTTTAAATCGGAAAGTTTCTCACGGACGTAGCATGCACCTCCTAGAGAGGCAGTCTTTTCCCCCTCTTTTGTGCTTTTTTTATTTTACAAGGAATGAAAAAACAAAAAAATGATACAGAATTTCAAAAAGGATGATAGGAAATTAACAATGGTTATTATACTGCACATTGCTATCTTCAAAATAGTTGCTCAGAACAGGTTTGCAAAACTGATCAAACAATATAAGCACTGTTCCTTTCAGTAAACAGAAATTAGTTGTACAATTAGCTATCTTGTGCATATATATATATATATATATATATATATTCATCTACCTGTTTTTTCTCTTCCTTTTTTTCTTCTTTACCCCATCCCAGTTGTTCTTTCCTTTTGAGCAGTTTCTTTCACTTTCTCAATATGTATTGTCGATTTTTTTTTTTTAACTTCCTGCAAAGCTTTATCCCGGAGGGGCTCAGTCCTTCTCGGCAGCTGCCTTCCTCGTGGCGGCCAGCACGTTGCTCAGCTCCTCACGCTTCCTCTTGGCATGGATGTGCATCCCCACCCTTTTCTTGATGAGCTTGAGGGCATGCTTGTCCTTGGAGACCTTGAGCAGCTCCGTGGTGCGCTGCTCGTAGGGGGCGAAGCCGCACC